>JASGAT010384553.1:0-11352 GCA_030220025.1 Chelon auratus | reverse complement strand
ACAGGCCTGCAGTGGATGGCCAGTGAAGCCTGGACAGCAGCTGCTGTGCTCCAGAGCCCTCACCTCATGCCGTACCTGGGTGGCACACTGGGCATTGCCATCCGTCGAGGAGAAATACCAGGGCTCAGGGACTTCCTGTTACAAATACGTCCTGATCTGTATCACAGCAACAGTTATGGAAATAACATGGTGATATTTTAACTCTGCAATCTAGTGTTTTCAAGATTATTAGATTGTTTGTTTTTAACAGAAACATTTTACTGTATTTCAGGTAAATCAGTTTTGGGAATTCACATTTCAGTGCAGATTTGCACCACCTCCAGCAGGCTGGGTGGAAGGTGGGGGGGCATTGTGCACAGGACAGGAAACTTTAGACTTTGTGGAGAGTGAGTTCTTGGACACTTCAAACCTCAGACCAGAGTATAATGTGTACAAGGCTGTGTATTCTCTGGCCTATGCACTTGATGAGATGCTGCAATGCAAACCTGGGAAAGGTCCTTTCAGTGGAAACAGCTGTGGATATTTGAAAGGACTAGAGCCGTGGCAGGTGTGATATCAAGTTACACCTCACCTGTTGTCTAAAGAATACATCTTAGCACGTAGGATTAAATGAAAACGGTTGAGATCATTTGTAATATTCTTAGAAGGCTACTAAGAACTTATTTGTTCCCTTTCTGTTTTTTGACAGCTTCTGTATTACTTGAACAAGGTCAACTTCACCACATCATTCGGTGATCAAGTGTCATTTGATGAGAATGGTGATGCCTTACCAATATATGATGTTATGAACTGGTTGTGGCTCCCTGATGGAAGAACTATAGTTCAGAATGTGGGTGAAGTTAAAAGGTCAGCCTTCAAAGGTGAAGAACTCACAATTAATGAAGACAAAATCTTTTGGAACTTTGAACACAGAAAGGTTACGTCTGATTTTTCCTCACATCCTTTGTTTAGTTTTGACCTCATAATATGATTGTTGCAGAGTAACCCATACTTATTTTTTCTCCCTATAGCCACCCCACTCAGTTTGTAGTGAGAGCTGTCCTCCAGGTACTCGCATGGTGAGAAAGAAGGGACAACCTGAATGCTGTTTCGACTGCATTTCTTGTTCTGATGGAGAAATCAGTAATGAGACTAGTGAGTGTTCATGGTTTAATAGTTGTTGGTCTTTCTTTTTGCTTTGTATGTATGACATCCCATATTTAACTCATTATTGTCCTTTTTGTCAGACTCCCTGGAGTGCTTCAGTTGTCCAGAGGACTTCTGGTCCAGCCCCCAGCGTGACCACTGTGTTCTCAAGAAAACAGTTTCTCTCCCACCATGAGCCTCTGGGTATCTGCTTGACAATCACCTCATTACTGGGCACATTTATCTGTGCTATTGTTCTAGGGATATTTATCTACCATCGCAGCACACCTATAGTACGCGCCAACAATTCTGAACTCAGTTTCCAGCTGTTGTTGTCTCTTAAGCTATGTTTCTTGTGTTCACTACTATTCATCGGACGTCCCAGAATGTGGACATGCCAACTGAGACATGCAGCATTTGGAATCAGCTTTGTTCTTTGTGTCTCATGCATCTTGGTCAAAACCATGGTAGTTCTGGCTGTTTTCAAGGCCTCAAAGCCAGGAGGTGAAAGCAGTTTAAAGTGGTTTGGTTTAATGCAGCAAAGAGGAACAGTTCTGGTTCTTACTTGTATTCAAGCTGCAATCTGTACTGCCTGGCTTGTATCTTCCTCACCAACTCCACACAAAAACACACAATATCACAATGACAAGATAGTTTATGAGTGTGTAGTTGGTTCCACAATTGGTTTTGCTGTTTTATTGGGCTATATTTGCTTACTGGCCATCCTCAGTTTTATAATCGCATTTCTAGCAAGGAACCTTCCAGATAGTTTCAATGAGGCCAAACTCATCACTTTCAGCATGCTGATCTTCTGTGCTGTGTGGGTGGCCTTTGTCCCTGCTTACATCAGCTCACCAGGCAAATATGCAGACGCAGTGGAGGTATTTGCCATCCTGGCCTCAAGTTTTGGCCTCTTGGTGGCGCTGTTTGGACCTAAATGTTACATAATCCTTCTGAGACCAGAAAGGAACACAAAGAAAGCTATCATGGGTAGAGGAGTCACCAAACCATAAAAGTATGGCAATCCAAGGAGCTGTGTTCAGCCTATATTTTAATTTTACATATCCAAACTGTGATTAGACACACAAGATAGATATAAAGGGCACATTTCAGTGTAACAATTATACACCAGTGAAACATAGCTATATATCAGTCCTCCTCTATCCTAAACACAAGCAACTTTTAATTGAAAATTTTCCAAGTATAATGAGGTTATAAATAAACAATAAAATGTCTTTCCTTGTTGGTGGTTATTTTAACTGAGGTATTAAATATTTCAAATATATATTTCATTGTCTGAAAAAAGTGTATAATTTGAAATATTTCCTAGTTAATAATAGTTATTTGGCCTTTTGATTCTCAAAGTAAGCGACTGTGAACATTACAAAATGAAAAATTATGCTTGAAGAATATCACCTAATGTAGATGCAAAACAGTTATTACGAAATGCACATCATTGACGTCATCTGTGTTCTCCGTGTCCCGATGGGTGTGAATAGAAAAACAATGACAAAAGGAGGTCACCAAGCATGCTATATTAAAGTACCTTGGAGTACTTCTGCATGTACAGTAGACTAGAGGAAAGGAAGAGAGTTATGGGGGCCGTTATTCTCAGATATTTGGTTGTGTATGTCTATATGGTGATGAACTGTTCCTTTTTCTTTTCTGAGTGTTCCTCTCTCTCTCCATCCTGTAAATTACAAAGTAAGTTTAATCTTAATGGCATGCACAAGTCTGGTGATTTAATTCTGGGAGGGCTATTTGAAGTCCACTACAGTTCTGTCTTCCCTGAGATGACATTCACCTCAGAGCCGCATGAGCCGAGCTGCCAAGGGTAAGTCTCACCTGACTAAAAGAGAGCGTGCACAGATTTTTAGGCGTTTTTAGCGCTTAATATTTACATTTTGTGTGTTAGGTTCGATGCTCTCGGGTTCAGACATGCCATGACCATGGCATTTACTATTGACGAGATCAACAAGAACTCCAATCTGCTTTCCAATGTGACTCTGGGATACAGTCTTTTTGACAACTGTGCAACACTGGGTATTGGCTTCAGTGCTGCATTGTCACTGGCCAGTGGTCGGGAGGAGCAGTTTGTGCTTCAAGAGAAGTGTTTAGGGAGCCCTCCGGTTGTGGGGATTGTGGGCGATCCCTTTTCCACATTTTCTATTGCCATGTCCAATGTTCTTGGTTTATTCAAGCTGCCTATTGTACGTTACCCACGTTTTATTTTGTGTGTGCTTTCACCATGCTGTGTTTTGATTCACATAAATGGTTAATACAAGAGGAATATTGTAATGACTCCACTAACACGTGCACACTGTTTATTTCTTAATAGGTGAGTTATTATGCCACATGTTCCTGCCTGAGTGATAGACAAAGGTTTCCGTCCTTCTTCAGAACAATTCCAAGTGATACTTTCCAGGTGAAACAATAGAAAGTGATGAACTGTGTGTTTCTCTGAAACTGAGTATTGAAAATAAAGCTTTCCAATTTAACAGGTCTTGGGAGCAGACTACAGATTAATGTCAATAAGTCCATATTGGCATTCATTAAATAGGTTGTTATCATGAGACATGAATATGTAATATTCATAATTATAAGATTGCAATCTATACACTAATCCCTTCGATCTGTGTTCACTCAGGTGCGTGCTATGATTCAGATACTTAAACGATTTGGCTGGACTTGGGCCGGCCTTCTGGTCAGTGATGATGATTATGGGCTACATGTTTCCAGATCTTTTCCATCTGACTTGGCTCAGTCAGGTGGAGGTTGTCTGGCCTATTTAGAGATTTTGCCATGGGGCAATAATCCAAATGAATATAAGAGGATTGTGGATGTGATGACAAAATCCACAGCTCGTGTGGTCATTGTGTTTGCACATCAAATGCACCTGGTTCAACTCTTGGAAGAGGTTGGGGAAAATACATGCAATAGTTATGAATCCACAAAATGACTCTAAGATCTTCTTTTTACTACTTCTTTGCAGCAGATTATTTGAATTTATTCATGTTAAACACATTTAATTTTTAAAATGTTTCCTATACTTACGTGATTAATTTGCAATTTCAGAAATTTCAGAACCAGTAATCCTGAACATAATAAATCCATGCTCACATTTACTCTGTATATTTTGTAATCCTACACTATACTTACTCATATGTAGTGTTACACAAAAGTCTAAAAATGATTTGTGTCTAACAATGCGTAGGTGGTGAGGCAGAATTTGACAGGCCTGCAGTGGATTGCCAGCGAAGCCTGGACATTAGTTGAAGGACTCCATACTCCAACCTTCATGCCATACCTGGCTGGCACACTGGGCATTGCCATCCGTCGAGGAGAAATACCAGGGCTCAGGGACTTCTTGCTAAACATTAATCCCAAACAACACTACCACAATGACCATGAAAATAGTATGGTGAGAGCTGCAATGTCATGACAAATTATAACAAAGATATGTTGTGATTACTTTTGTTAATGTGGGTTTTTTTGTATGCGTTTCAGTTCAAGCAATTTTGGGAGCACACATTTCAGTGTAGATTTCCGCCACTACCTGCAGAAGTGCTGGAAGCTGGAGGGCGACAATGCACCGGACAAGAAAACCTTGCGAATACGGAGACTGACCTGTTGAATGTCTCAGAGCTCAGGCCTGAGTACAATATTTACAAAGCTGTGTACGCTCTGGCATACGCCCTTGATGACATGCTGCGCTGCGTCCCGGGGAGGGGACCTTTCAGCGGGCACAGCTGTGCCACTTTGCAAACAGTGGAGCCATGGCAGGTATATATTTAAAACTGCTAAGCTTGACATAAATCCAAATGTATTTTTGCAAGAAGAAAAGAAGTGTTATGGGAAAAAATAATTTATAGTAGTTACATATAGTAATAGATTAATCAAATTACTCAGGATACTCAGGACATTTAATTAATGTAATTAATAATTAAAACTACATAGATAGATTGCCTTTCCTCATCAAGATCTGTCTCCACTGGTGGAAAGACACATCAGCGTTAATGTTAAGCATCTATTTCTGCTTTCTCATGTTGCGATTGAACAAGATTTAGCCATTGCAAGAAACTGACCAGAGGTTAGAAATTGCTCTCCGGGCAGCGCTACTAAGTTATCCAGCGAACATGTAAAGACACGGAAAGAAAATTAGTTATTATAAGATGTTCTTTTTTAACTTATCTCTCCCATTTGTAGCTGATGTATTACTTGGAAAAGGTCAACTTCACCACATCATTCGGTGACCAAGTGTCATTTGACGAGAATGGTGATGCCTTGCCAATATATGACGTCATGAACTGGGTGTGGCTCCCTGACGGAAGGACTAAAGTTCAGAGTGTGGGCGACGTCAAAAGGTCAGCCTTCAAAGGTGAAGAGCTGAGGATCAATGAGGAGGAAATCTTCTGGAACTTTAAGTCCAAACAGGTTAATTTTCCTCATTGCTGTGTTTGCTTTAAAATTGTGTATAATAACACCATATTGATTACACAATTCTCTATAGCCACCTAGGTCAGTTTGCAGTGAAAGCTGCTCCCCTGGTACGCGTGTCGTGAGGAAGAAGGGACAGCCTGTGTGCTGCTTTGACTGTATCCTTTGTTCTGAAGGAAAGTTCAGCAATGAAACTGGTGGGTATCAATTTACAAAAATGGATGTCATCTTGTGTAGTATTTATTTGGCTTTGGTAATGTTCCATTAGTGTTGAGGCATATGTATATGCCCGCATTACTACTCCAGAAACGTAGGGTTCCTTCCTTGGCAGTGGTGTCCTTTGCACATAACTGGAATCTCCAATGGGTAGAAAGTATGATGTCCATGTTGTTACAATAGTGTCCTTTACTAGTGGAAAGCAAGAAAAGAAGGAAATTAAGAAATCAAATCAGAATCTTTTCCTTCCTGTCAGACTCCATGGAGTGTTTCAGTTGTCCAGAGGACTTCTGGTCCAGCCCCCAGCGTGACCACTGTGTTCCTAAGAAAACAGAGTTCCTCTCCTACCATGAACCTCTGGGGATCTGCTTGACAACTGCTTCGTTGCTGGGAACGTTTATCTGTGCTGTTGTCCTGGGAATTTTCACATATCATCGCAGTACACCCATGGTGCGCGCCAACAATTCTGAACTGAGCTTCTTGCTTTTGGTTTCACTTAAACTATGTTTCTTGTGTTCACTGCTCTTCATTGGTCGACCAAGACTGTGGACATGTCAACTGAGACATGCAGTGTTTGGAATCAGCTTTGTGCTTTGTGTCTCATGCATCCTGGTCAAAACTATGGTGGTTCTGGCTGTGTTCAAGGCCTCAAAGCCAGGAGGTGGAACCAATCTGAAGTGGTTTGGAGCTATGCAGCAGAGAGGAACAGTTTTAGCACTCACCTGCATTCAGGCGGCAATCTGCACTGCTTGGATTGTCTCTGCCTCACCAGTGCCTCATAAAAATACACAGTACCACAATGACAAGATTGTTTATGAATGTGTAGTCGGGTCCACAATTGGTTTTACTGCTTTACTGGGCTACATTGGGTTGCTTGCTATCCTAAGCTTTCTTTTAGCATTTTTGGCAAGGAATCTTCCAGACAACTTCAATGAGGCCAAACTCATCACATTCAGCATGCTAATCTTCTGTGCTGTGTGGGTGGCCTTTGTCCCAGCTTATGTTAACTCACCAGGCAAATATGCAGATGCAGTGGAAGTATTTGCTATCCTGGCCTCCAGTTTTGGCCTCTTGGTGGCGCTGTTTGGACCCAAATGTTACATAATCCTGCTTAAACCAGAAAGAAACACTAAGAAAGCTATCATGAGTCGAAATAACGGCAAGTCATAAAATGGGACTAAAAACAGTAAAATAAAAACAGTTGTTTTTTTTTCTCTCAAATTCAGAATAAATGTAATCCACATCCCTATTTTTCCATCCAACAGTAGTAACCCAACCGAAACTACAATAAATAAAGTAATGTTGTTAAAAATCACTGTTGTTACTGTTAATGTTGTGCACACTGGTCAGTCATAGATTGGTTTGTTGTGGGCAGGTCAAACACAGACAGCAGCTTACCAGTAGCATAATTACTTGCTAGCTAGCTTCTAGGATGCTTATTTATACCATTATCTGAACATTTCAGCACTATGAAATAATCATAAATTCATATATATGTACCATGGGCCGACTGGGCCTTCTGTGTCCAAAGACGTGCTTGTTAGGTTAATGCCCGATTCTAAATTGTCCGTGTGTGCATGTGAATGTGAATGGTTGTCTGTCTCTCTGTGTTATCCCTGCGATAGACTGGTGACCTGTCCAGGCTGTACCCTGCCTCTTGCCCAGTGACAGCTAGGATAGGCTCCAGCCCCCCTGCGACCGTTCACAGGACAAGCGGTTACGGAAGATGAATGAACGAATGAATGAAAGAAAATATATATGTGTGTGTGTGTGTGTGTGTATAGTATAGTAGTATAGCAAACTGAAACAATCCTCAATAATGACTCACTCAAATCAAACTTTTAAAGTTGTTAACATGATGAGATGTTATTCACTATTCTAATTATTGAAATATTAGTTGTTGTCTAATATTAATGGTGAGAAATGGTGAGAAAAACAGGGTTTTGCATTGGCAGCGTGGAGGGGAGTGACTCCAGGACGCTGGAATTCACTGTTAATCCTTCTTGAGGTGTCGTGGGCCTAACTTAATGAAACATCGGTGAAGGGAGGTGCCCACTTGAAAACCCCATTGACATGCTGCATACTGCTGGTGACTAGGCCAGGTATCTTGATGTCTTCATGTTGGTTGGTAGCGATATTTCTTTGTTTGGTTAGCTGCTGAGTGGGCCATACAAGTCAGCAGCATTAGGTTAGCTTATATTTCACAAGGAATTAGCCTCTGCTGCTCTGTGGGCCTACAAGCCAGCAGCATTTACTTAGTTAATTTATTAAATTGTAGCTTAATCTAGCCAGCAGCATTCGGTTAGCTTATATTTCACAAGGTTTGAATAAGCCTCTGCTGCTGAGGGGGCCATACAAGCCTCCAGTATTTACTTGGTTCATTTAGATTGTAGGTTAAGCGTCATATCACATGACTGCAGGTTTGTTAGTGTTTCTCAGTTCGACAGGGCCTCTAAATATGTTTTGGCACAAGGGATTGTAACATCTTATTCCGTGTTTTAATGAATTTTATTCACATTAATTCCACTTGAATACAAAATAATATTGCATGAGATGCATTTTAGGCCCTGCCCCTTCTACTTCTTTTGTCCTGATGGGTGGTGCACAGCAATAAACATGACTGAAAATTAATAAAAAGGGTCGGACAAAGCAATAAAATATAATGACTGAGCTCAGCAAAGGGGAAAACTGGAGGGAAAGTCATGCAGCCATTTTTACACACCAACTTGCTCTTGCTCATTTTGTTATATTCCTACTTTTCCTCTGCAGCATCCTCCCCTCCATTCACCTCATCCTGTCAGTTACAGGGACAGTTTCATCTAAATGGGGTGCATAAGTCTGGAGATGTGGTTCTGGGTGGACTGTTTCGAATCCACTATTTTTCTGTCTCTGCTGATCTATCTTTCACCTCTGAGCCACAACAGCCTTCTTGTCGAGAGTGAGTCTGTCAGGGAAACAACAACAATTGAATGTATATTTGAGAATCAGATATTCAAACTTTGGTTAAAATGTTAAAATGATAGTAGATATTCACCTTTCTGAACCTAGAACTGTATAATGTTTACATAGTTTGCATAGCTACTGTATGTAGTTGTTATATTGTTCTATTGTAAACTGTGCAACTTTTGTGTTAGTTTTGATGTTGTAGGATTTAAGCGTGTCCAGACCATGGCCTTTGCTATTGATGAGATCAACAGAAACTCCAACCTGCTACCTAATGTGACTCTGGGATACAGTCTGTACGATAACTGTGCAAGTGTTGGGATTGGATTCCGTGCAGCACTGTCATTAGCAAATGGTCAGGAGGAGAAAATTATACTAGATGAAAAATGTGTAGGAAACCCTCCAGTTCTGGGGATTGTAGGTGATTCTTCCTCTACACGTTCTATTGCCATCTCCTCCGTGTTAGGTTTGTACAGAGTACCTATGGTAAGTTTTCCGCTTGACCATCTAGTGATTCCTCTGAATCATTTAGACTGAATTCAGTAGTACCTGCCATGCAGTCAATATTTACAGTACCTGAATAATTTCAGGATGCACTCTGTGTCTTTCGTAGGTGAGTTATTATGCCACATGCGCCTGCCTGAGTGACCGCCAAAAGTATCCATCCTTCTACAGGACAATACCAAGTGATGATTTCCAGGTAAAAAATCTCTGAGAAAATAAAAAGGAAAAAAGTCTAATGTTTCAGTCAAAACATATGAACAGAATATATAAAAATAATAATGTGTAATAATATTTTTATCTTAGATTTGCTTTTTTGCAATCAGTGTCATGGTATTGTCTGGTTCACTGTGTCATATTCATCAGATATTTCACAGTGCAGATTTTCCTCTGTCGTTCACTCAGGTGCGCGCTATGATTCAGATTCTAAAGCACTTTGGTTGGACTTGGGCAGGTCTGCTGATCAATGATGATGATTATGGACTCTACGCTGCCAGATCCTTCCAGACTGAGCTGAGTCTGTCTGGTGAAGCTTGTCTGGCTTACACAGAGATTTTGCCCTCCAACAATAATCTCCCTGAACTAAGGAGGATTGTTGATGTGATGAAGAAATCCACAGCTCATGTCGTCATAGTGTTTGCACATGAGAGTCACATGATTAACCTCATGGAAGAGGTTGGGAATGAAATTCATAAAATTATTACCTGATATAATTACACAACTCTACTTTATTATTTGAGTTCAAGTAACATGGGACTTATGAAGAAATTAATATTTACTGTGTTAAAAAAATGAATTATAACTTGAACAATTCAGACTAAACATTAAGTGCAGCATGCATAGCATGAGACTTCAGTTTAGCTCCATGACAAAATCAGTTTCTATATTTGTTAAAACTGCGCACAGGTCATAAGACAGAATGTGACAGGCCTACAGTGGATGGCCAGTGAAGCCTGGTCGGTAACTGCTGAGCTCCATAGCTCTCGCCTCATGCCATACCTGGGTGGCACACTGGGCATTGCCATCCGTCGAGGAGAAATACCAGGGCTCAGGGACTTCCTGCTGCAAACACGTCCTGATCTGCACCACAATAACAGCTATGAAAATAGCACGGTGAAATCATTACCCTGCAACCAAATACTTAAAAGAATAATACTTTGTCATGCTTTTCTAACCCATACTTTTTTGTTTGTTTGTTTGTTTTTTACTGTATTTCAGGTAAATCAGTTTTGGGAATTCACATTTCAGTGCAGGTTTGCGCCACCTCCAGCAGGTTGGGTGGAAGGTGGGGGAGCACTGTGCTCTGGACAGGAAGATCTAGAGTTTGTGGAGAGTGACTTCTTGGATATTTCAGACCTCAGAGGAGAGTATAATGTGTACAAGGCTGTGTACGCTCTGGCCCATGCTCTTCATGATATGCTGCAGTGTGAGCCAGGCAAAGGGCCTTTCAGTGGAAACAGCTGTGGAAATTTGAAAGGACTAGAGCCGTGGCAGGTGTGATAACAAGTTACACCTCACCAGTTGTCTAAATCTGCTTTGATGCTATAATTTCCGTTTAGTCTGAAAGACTGCATACAAAGTTGTGTGACTAATGAAATGCTTAACATGGAATAGTGGTCATCACTATTACCACTGAGTATTGGAATTTCTTTCTACCCTGTTTGTCTTATGTTATTTTCTTATTTGTATGTTGACAGCTTCTACATTACCTGGACAAGGTCAACTTCACCACATCATTTGGTGATCAAGTGTCATTTGATGAGAATAGCGATGCCTTACCAATATATGATATCCTAAACTGGCTGTGGCTCCCTGATGGAAGAACTATAGTTCAGAATGTGGGTGAGGTTAAAAGGTCAGCCTTCAAAGGTGAAGAAATTACAATTGATGAAGACAAAATCTTCTGGAACTTTGAAAACAAACAGGTCTGACTGTATTACTATATTTTGTCCAATGTTTAACTTGTTGCATAGTGTAAAATATCCAATATTTATTTTTCTCCCTATAGCCACCCCGATCAATTTGTAGTGAGAGCTGTCCTCCAGGTACTCGCATGGTGAGAATGAAAGGACAACCTGAGTGCTGTTTTGACTGCATTTCTTGTTCTGAGGGAGAGATCAGTAATGAGAC
>JASGAT010384550.1:0-26606 GCA_030220025.1 Chelon auratus | reverse complement strand
ATTGCACACTCTGTCATAACTACTATTATGTGTCCATCCACCTCTCACTGTGCCGTGCCACATCTCTCTCTCCCATCTCCTGCTCGCCTTAATTAATACTTGCGTGACCTATTTAGTCTCTCTGCATTAATGAGGCAGACTTTTCCGTGGCTGATTTCAACACTCTCACGGTCTCCTCTTCATCCAGGCGGCTCACTGCACTCTGTCTTTTTAAAAACACATGTTGTTCCAAAACATCCATGTACAGGATGGTTTGAGCAGTCATCATCATTACCATCGTCATCATCCTCGCCACGTGTAAGAGGTAATCAGCAAAATCAAAAAATGCATTCCTGAGGGAATAACTTGCCAACAGATGGGTGGTAAAATGAGATTAAAGTCTTTTCTTCTGTCTGTCCCAGTGAAAAGCATAGCAGCTGCTTTTTGGACCAACTGCAGCTGATTAAATGCTTCTCTACTAAGTGCAGAGTATGGGGAAATTCTATTAGTTGAGATGGGATGAAATAAAGGCAGGTCAGGTCAGGGGCACATGGAAATAACTTAATTTTGGATACATTTCCTAAGTGATAAAACTGCAACCGAATAAGCCCACTACTTGAGATTCAGACTTTAAATTTTAGTCCAAGAGTGCATTCAAAGTGAACTGTCGGCGGCTAAATGAACCCTACTTTTTAAATAATTGTTTTGTCGTCTTAACAAAAATTTGGACCCACACTGAGACTCGTTTACAGGACATATCAAAATAAGAACAACAAGAACTATTGAGATGATCATTTGGTGGAGACGTTCCTTTGAACTTTTCGAACAATACATCACCGAATCCTCGATTACGGTGCACATTTGGGGATACATTTTTTTTTTTTATGTTTTTATGTTAATGAGTCCAGGGCAAGCTTTACATTCTAACCACAGAATGCACTTCTGTATTGTGACTATAACTTCTAGTCCAAGGACAGCTTTTGCAGGAACTAGTTCACAAACATGTCAACTACACTCAAAATGCAAAGTATATACTTACAGTACAGCAGGAGTGAATGTGTAGCATACCTTAAACTGTCAACATATCAATGAATGGGTCAATGACTTTACCCAGTTCTTTCAACTCTGTTATTATTTATTTATTGTTTTTACATGACAGCAACTGACTTTCCAATTTTCCATTATTTTGCTCTCTTGCTGAAGTTACTGTGTGTGTTTGGCACAGATAACTTAAAGCCCTAATTTCCAACTTTGACGAGTGGGAGGAAGTAAAATTAAAAAAAAAAAAAAAAGTATCTTCAATACATCATATAAAAATGAGCGTTAGTCTAGAGCACAGGTGTCAAACATATGGCCCGAGGGCCAAAAGTGGCCCAGCAGAGAGTCTCATCTGGTCTGCAACATGAATTTGCAAAGTGCGAAAATTACATGCAGTTTTTTAATGAAAATAACAGCTATCCCTAATTTGTCCACTGTTTTAGTAAGAAGTGGACAGAACACAACACTGAGACCCAGGACTAAACAGCAGACAGAAATTTGCCTAAATTGTACTTATTTTCCTTAAGAAATTTCATTTTTTTTGAAGGATAGTTTATTAAATGTAAACATTCTCCTAATTTACTTTGCAATTTACTCTTCTTTGCTCTAAAACAAATGGCAAAAATTGGAGTGGTTGTTACTTATAGGTTATTACGCTATTATCTTACTGGTCCGGCCCCCTTGAGATCACATTTTTTGAACTAAAATGAGTTTGACACCCCTAGTCTAGAGTATATATTAACTATGAAATGGTAAAATGAGAAAATTAGCTCTTGGACTCCTTTCGTCAGCACGCGACCCAAACCCTACAATATGCATTTTACACTAGCACAAAGGATTCTCTTATGGATTCCACAGTCTGGGAGCGTTTGGAGACGAAAAATAAATGAAATGGTTCATGATAACATCAGAGATAGCAATACAATACTAAAGCTATTTAACTGGGACTCTGGCGTATCTCCCCAACCAAATCTGACTGGGGGGCTTTTTTATCAAGCTTATGAAATAATGTTTCAGTTGATTTGTTTTAATGGGCAAGGAAGGATTTTGGTGGAAGATAAAACATTGGCTTTGATATTGCTCTGGGCAAAATCTAATCAGGGAGTATTTTTTTTTCTTTCTTTTGTTCTTACTTCTAAAACGGGCTTTGGAGCATCATACATCTATGATAAAATGTAAAGAACAGAAGGATAGACACATGTTCTCATGTGTAATCAAAAGCATGTGTGTTAAAGGCCATTCAGATATATAAAAAATCATTGGACTGTCTTCACATGTGTTTCTAATGAACACACAATACTTTTTACAATGGAATTATTAAATTTTTGAATTTGTGAACTGAATTCTTCAACTAATAGCTCAAAATCAAAAGGTATCACGACTCCCTAATGTATTCCCCATGAATGATGTTAGTGAAAAATAAAGAAAAGTCCAAAATTCTCTGACGTAAACATTGTATAATTGGCAGAACCTTTAATACAGTACCTCGCATCCACCAAAAATCTACAAAGTTCAACCTAATGAGATGTTCACAGGGAATGGTTTGAGAGGCCGGGCTCTTGCTCCTGTACAGTTTACATGCATGCAGGCCAACTTCCTTTGCAATGCATGAGCAAATACATGTCCACAAACACATGAAGACACACACGCTTCCATGTGCACACAGAAATATCTTCAGACACACACACACACACACACACACAAATGGGCACTTCAAATCAACCCCCACCTGACGGCTGCCTGATTCTTGCCCTCCCTCATGAGCGTAGAGGGCTACTCTACTCTTAAATATGTCTCAGATGAATTTTTGATTCCACCAAGTTCAAAGCGACTTTAATGTTATTTCTGGTGTCATAATTAAAAACTTTTTGCGGTACACTGCAAGCCGCAGATGACTGCATGCCTGGACGGGGACGGAACATCTAAAAGATAAGATAAATAAATAAGCCTTGCAAGCCCAAGTGTAGAAACCATTCACACCCCAGAGAATGTCTGCAGTTTCTAAAAATGGTCTCTGATAAGCAGAGATAGCGACAGAGAGTCTGAGAGTGGAAGAGGCTCAGTCCATATGATGTGGATCGCTGGTGCAGAAAATATAACTATTACTTGGCAGAGATGCTGTAATGAAATGATAGTTTCACTGCACTGTGAGTGCAATATCAATTGTAATGTGCATTTCACTTCTCTTTCAGTGTACATGCCAATAAACACTGTCTATTTTGACATGCAAGTGAGAGGACATTTTGGTGGCTGGAAATCTGTCTTAATGTCAAAGCAGGCGCCCTTAAATTCCCAATTTTGCTGTCTGCCGAAGAGCCGCCTACATCCGAGCACAAGCTAAAGCTAAAGCAGCTAATCAGAGTAAACGCGCTTCTGTGTGGTACTCAGTGTTTAACAGCTTGGTGACCCTGTTATGATTTATTGAAAAGCTCCACAGCTGCTGTTCTTGTGAAGTCAATGTTACATGTTTTACAAGGAACTAGATTCCGGCTAAGGTAGGGGCACACAGCCCCCACAGCAGGACACATGCACTGTACATTACTGTAAACTGCATTACTGTAACAGTGACCCAGAACATGAGGGGTTTAACCGTTTTAAATAATGCAGTAAATGGTATTTCCTTGCGCTAAGTTAAGATGTTGCATGGCCTACTATGCTAGCCGAAGTGCTGGATTACGTATGCAGAGATGACACAAATGCAGGGTGACACAGCTTGGCTTGCAAGGTTACAATCCTGGCCTTTATCCACTGATGCCGAATATGAGATTGGGTGCTATTTAAGCTATGTTCAGTTTAAAGAAATGTTCCCCAACCCTAACCCTATTCGAGTGAAAATAAAAAGATGCGGCGAAAAGAGAAGCATTCAACGGTAATGTGGTAACATTTTTGTGTATTCTTCTATAAGTTTAAGATGTAGCTCACATAGTGTGGTGGCTCCATCCATATTTGTTCAGATGAAGCAAACGGTGTGCCACTAGTTGCTGCCTGATTAAAAAGATGGTGATCAAGCCAGGACGTCAACAAATGTAAAAATGACCCTGCCAACTGTGGGAAAGAATGATAAAGAAAGAGGCGGACAGTGTATAGGTGCACGAGTACAGGTTGCGACACACTGAGGAATTTAAAGAAGATAGAGCTGCATAAAAATGTTTGTGTGGCTATCTTAGTGACGGCATTCATTGACATCATGCATTCCCTAACCCCTTATCCTACCCATCTCAATTAAGTACCTAACCCTAACCCTAACCCTAACCCTTAACCTAACCATAATCTTGTTGTAACCTTTACCTTAAAACCAAGTCCTAACCCCAAAACAGCCTTGTAAAGAAAAGAGGACCATCCACAAATGTCCTCACTTCAGTGGTGTATAACTCTCACACACACTCACACTCCCACTTCTGTGCATGCATGCACACTCCTCCCCAGCCTGTGTCTTTTAAGCCCGGTTGGAAAAAGCCTGTCACCAAATTAAAAGAGAGGGATGTGTGCACGGGGTACTGATGACTAGCTGTGTTGTGGGGCGCTCTCATTTATGAACAGCCAACGCTCCTCTCTGCCTCCCCCTCCCCCGCTACGCCATCATTCTCTGAACTAGGTTCAAACAAGTGGTGTAAGTGGACACCGCACAGCAGGAGGTGACGTTTGCGGTAACAAAATCAAGAAATCTTACCAGGGGTATACTTGGTCCCCAATTAGGTTTGATGGCTTGTTGGTCCTCTTGACAAGGGAAACTATAGATGATATGTGAACTGCTGTGCGCACAGTGGTGTCAGCATAAAGGTCGTCCTCACGGCAAAAGCATGAGCACATTGCTTCTTCAACTACATGTCTGTGACATTATGCATGGTGAAATGTGAAAGTCGGAAAATGAGGCTTAATGGTTCATTTGTTTTTGTTTTTTCTTCTTCAGTTTAATCCACGCTGTAGTTTTCTATTATAATTGTTATTTATTTTATTTTTTTTAGAGTCGTGGGTGTCTTCTTAAAGACATCACACAGCCCTAGCCACTGCACTCAGGCTCTCTTTTCTGGAAGAGACTGCAACCTGTCTCAACCATCACTTTGAGTCAAAAGTCAAAGATAAAGTCAGAAGTGTAAAGTTGTAGAGAGTCAGGAGGATTAAGTCTCCTCTGCCGTGTTATAGGTGTTCACAGAGGTCACAGTTTCCATTTGTACGTTTTTTCGAGAGAACGTACAAATGGCTTGATAGCAGATAGCAGCATTTCTAAAAAACCGTAGACGGCTGCCAGCACATCTCTTAGATTTTCCTTTCACATTAATGTCAGCTGCACAAACGTGGACTGTGAACCTTAGAATAGCAGTGATAATGGACTATTCTGAAAGCTTTACATATTTGAAATATAAATCTATAAATCTTTTTCACATTTTGGAATGTCCAACTTTGTGCAAATGTATTTCTCGATAATCTTATCATGTCTGCGACGTCTACCACATCCATCCCGTACCAAAAAAGGTTTAAAGGTTAAAATGCATTTGAACATTTACTTTAAACGCTCCTGCTTTCGCACAAAGTGAAGGACAGACTGGAAAAGGCATGGTGAAGTTATATATTTGATGGACAGCTGATGTTTGATAAGGAGCTAAGATTCCAACTGTACTTTTAGAACCAAAGATAGATGGAGACCTGTGTAGGTGACCTGAGGTCGCCTTATCAAACGTGCAGGAAATAAGGTTTAATTGGATGTTTCCCTCCTGGTTCCCTTCAACCGTTTGAAGCTTTTAATGTTCCTTGTATTCTGCAATCTTTCACAGCCACAGCTTATTTTTAGTAGCCTCTTTGATGATGTTATTTCCCTCTTTTTGTTTTCTTTTTTTTTGATTTTCTCAAAGCATGAGTACTCTAGCTATGAATCGAATCTGTCTGTTAAATGCAAATTTCCCATAGATTGATATAGAATTAGATGCAAGCTGTAATGCAGCTGGGGAGGCTCGTGTGGTCATTATGCACCAAGCACAATGCATTCTAGTCCATTAGCTGGCGACCATATAGCAGAGCCTTCATGCATTACAACAAGAACACTTTACAGAGCTGACTGTAGCAGGCTGCGTCTGGACAAATGGCCTGTGTCTGAGGACAGAACAGTTTGTAAAGTGACTTTGTAGCTGTGTGTACCCCTAGCCTTGTATCCAGAAAGTTCCTGTCTCTTATTTAAATAAAAATATAAAGCCGCTGGGAAATTCACAGGAACTCGAAGGACGAAGTTCAGAGTATCAAGGCTCAACCAAACTTCAGTGTCTTAACTTGTGTGACACAAAAAACAACTCTTGAACAACTGTCTTTGCTCCTTTATGCTCTAATTCCCTTCGTACATAAGCACCAGCTGTAGACCTTCCAGCTCTGTTGCTCAATTAAGTGTAGCACCCCTCAGCCGTTTCTACAAGTTACAAATGTATTACCCATCTTGACTTATAACTGAAACTGGTTCAAGCTGAAATATGTTTCCTTCTCATGATATTGAGATGGGTTTCAACGTTCAGCACTCTCTAGTGAGCCAGCAAACTAAGGCAGAAAGGTTTTTGGCAGTGGTAGTGCATCTGGGTTCCCAGTTGTGCAACATAGCATGCCTTACAAATATACTTATAAATGCAAAGAAGGTTTTTGCCTTTTCTTATTTTGTCATGGTTGACTGAACAGATGAAAAGCTGAGCAAGGAAAACTGAAAGTGAAAACTGATGGGAGAACAACACACGTCTGCGTACAGACCTAGAACACCGTGGTTCCCAGGTGCCTCGGAGATGCCACCGCACCTTAGAACAACCCTTATTGTGCACTTGCTGTGAATTGTTGTCATTCGAAACTAGGCCGCACCTGTGCGCTTTAGCTACCGTTAGCAGCAGCAGCACTTATTCATCACTTCAGCACCACGGACAGTGCACATTACACAAAGTACAGCACTTGAGGAGAGTGGAGGTGCTTCAGCCGTCGCTCGTTTGATGAGGGCCATCGGTGTTAATCGAGGATCATCTACACCAGCCCGTGGTGAAATCAAACATAGTAAATATTACCCTTTAATTCAAAGTCCTTTTTACAAAGCAACTTTGTTTCTTGGTATTTCTGTGCAATACAAAACATCTCTAAGGCATTTATTCAAACTAGTACAATGCATCTTCTTTACAAGAGGAAACACCACCATGGGTATATTTAGGAAGCGAAGAAAGCTTCTACTATACCAGGGGAAATTCTGTAAATTGAATGGAAAGGATTATGCTGAAAATATTAAAATTAGCGTATCCTTGTACTATAGTAGAGAATAACAAATCCTGGGACCCAGTGCAAGTCAAGTTACACACCGTTCTGAAGCAAAATAAACGACAGCAGGGGACACTTAACTGAATAAAGGAAGGAATTCCTACTTACAACTCTCTATCTCGAGTGTGCAGTTTTGCTCATCCAGTGGATACCGTCTTAGGTCCATCATACAAGCAGCAGTGGTGGTGATCCTGAAAAGAAATATAAACATATACTAAGTTCACTGGGTAAACTGAAGACGGTAAACGTGATGTGGACAGAGATAACTGATGATTAAGATGCTGTTTGTCATGAGAAGCTTAAGCCAAACTCTTAAAATGCTGCCGCATGAATAATTCAAACCTTATTTAGATGTTGATGGATTTCTCAAGATTTCTGATTTGATACCCGCTCGACTACAGCTAACTAACCAAGACTTAAAATCGCAAAACTCTACAGGTGACTGGTTTTGAGGTGCTGAGCCTGGGAGTTGGAACTCCACTGGGGATTGCAAGACCACAGCTAATCCTCACGTCCCAGTTTTAGCATTGTTTGGATAATCCTGCAGGTCCTCCGTTAGGCCCCACCTGAGATGTGAGTCAGTGCAGGGATCAAACTCTGCGGGACAGCGGTGACAGCAATAAGGCCCGAGATAACGGTGGTAGTGTTTGCACTCTGACAACTGCAAAGTCCCGTCATGAAACACTGACGTGGGTTGAAAGGGAATGTATTAAAAGCTGACGACATCCTGGCTTTCAAGTCGAGATTATTGCCCGCATTAAATTAAATCCTACCCATACTGCAACTGACACTACTAGTGCAAGAAGACGGAGGAGAAGATACTACAAGTTTTTATATTAGAGGGTGAAGTTTATGCTTTATTTTCTTTTTAGTTATCAGTCTTGTTATTATGAGTTATGTTACTTCTCTTATGTTTCATCTCTCCGGTGCCACAGAGCTTTATTTAAGTGTACCATTTGTGCGAGTTCCGGCGTAGTAGTCCCTTCCCTCTCCAGATCTGAATGACAGCGCTCGCCTTTGTGAACGTTGTCGCCGAGTTGTTCAAAAGTTGCGCGGATAAACAAGAATAAAAGAGATTGTGGGAGGCTCTTTTTTTTTTTTTTTTTATGTTTGCCGCCACTTAGAGTCAAAGCCCTTTTCATAATGTTTTTAAGTTCTTCACCGTCGGAGTGTGTTCGAGTGAGAGCCGAGCGTTTACGGGGCGTTGGCACGAGGCCACAATGAGACGGGGGAATGCACGACTCATTGAGTTATTGCAAGGCGTTGATTTTTAAGCTAATGAAATGTACCTCAAGACGGCAATGAAGTTAAATAACTTTCAGAGACTACATTATGCATCATACCCATAAATAAGCCTGACATTGTTCCTTGAACGCCGTGTAGCTGAAGGGAGGTATTTTTTATTGTGTGTGAAATGATGGAAAAGGCCTTTAACACTCCCTCACGCCGTGTCTCATCTGAACACTGTTTATTACCAGACGTTTCACTTAAGAAAGTAATTTAAATGACAAATCATATTACCTTTTTACAGGCTGAAATGGGGCCTAGCTTCCTCTTAAGGTGTCACAAATCAACACAGGAAAAAAAAAAAAAGATCGATACGGCCGTAAATTTATTCTTCATTTCGGCGAGATCGCGTGGACAGATACAAGAGCTGTGGAGCGTAAAGCTGACCTTCAAGGCTTAACTTTCCTAGCAGAAGCCAATCCTGACACAAAGTCACGTCTCCTGCTTTACCGCTCCTATCCCTTTTTGCCTATGCATGTCAGCACATAAGCGTTTAGCCGCCCGGTCGTCTATGAAAACAAACAGACAGGGATGGATTATAAGGGATAATAACGGCAGCCGACCATGAGTCAATAGAGTACGGTTATGTTGTCCATCAGACTTTGTGAAGTGAACATAAGGACGAGGCTGTGAGTAATAGGCTGCCATTCTTTCCCTGGCTCTGGTCTTGTGTGGGAACTTGACTCCCACTGAGAGAGTTGCCACAGAGCAGCACAGCATGGTGGGTAATCGTCTAGGCACACCTGACAACACAGATAAATTTGTGCCAGAGGAGAAGCTCATCTTGAGTCCAATCCCATGCGTTACACAGCAGAGATAATCACCCTTCTGCGTCTCTGTGGCTCTCCCTCCTTTGCTCTCTACTGTCTGTGTTCTCTTCTTTCACAGTTCCATCACTTAAACAGCCACCGCAGTGCCGGTGTGTTTATGATCACGAGCCACACATTACAAAAAAAAATAAAAATAAATGAAAATCTGAGCCAAAATTTGTGGAATTCACACTGGGCAACGAAGCAAAACCCTTCGCGTGAAGTAAAGATTTTGAAATGACGATGCAGAAGTGCTTTCACAAAGCTCTTGTTGGGGCCGTCCCAACGTCTGTGTCTGAGCAAGAAAGCTCTCAACAGGCAGCATATGGCGAACCGCGCCTTTCTAGCTCTAAACAGGCTTTGGGGTAAATCTGAGGTAAAACTGAGGTCAGACCAAAAACGAGAGGAAAGAAAACTGTGAACCTCTACTTTACCAAAAAATACTATTTATAATCCAACTGGAAGGACACCTGTGTTTAGGTTTTTATTTAATAAATTAGTAGAAGCACCAGGCCATTGTGTCCTCCACTCACCTAGAAAGAGCTGACGTCAGACAACTTCACTTTGAAGTTTGGACACATGAGTCCGCTTGGCACACAGTATATGCTGCAGGGAAACTTTTGGACCTGGGATTCATGTGGATGTTACTTAGACATGCAGCTCCATAGACTGGATATAAATCTAGACAATGATGTCGCGCCATCTTCTCCTTCTTTTACAACTTCCACTGTTCCTCAGGTCCGCTTTCTGGAGCGGTTGGCTTGAGAACTCATGTCACATTCTGTTTCTATATAATAACGTGCATTATAGTGTTTTACTTTGGCCGAAGTCCCATCCACTAACATAGAAGAGGTGGAGCTTATGGCCTATACTGCAGCCAGTCACCAGGGGGAGCTGTAATGGCTTTGGCTTCACTTTTGAGGAGCAGTTCTGTAGTCCATCTTTACTTTATCTGTGTGTACCACCCACCTAACCCAGTCCAGGCACCCCCACCCCATAGCAATGACACTCTATTGCCAGCTATTGCCATAGGTGTCACCAGAGAGAACAGACAGCAGTTGTAAAGAGTGCAACTTTAAGTTAATAAATATTTGCTGAGGGTTCATCATTCTCTGTTCCTATCTATTTTGAGTTCTGTAATTATTGTGGGTTTCCAAAGTGTCTGGATGAGTGCTGCTTGAACTGCTTTGTGCTGATTTATCTGGTGCTACACTGGTGAATCACATTTATGTTTTCCTGGCACGCCACCCCTTGCAGTCACATAACGTAATCTATCTATACAAAACATTTTCAGCAACTTTATTAATCCTGCCTCGACAAACAGTCACCGCGTTTTCCTTCAGCCAAACTTTGCAGTGATCCAAAGACAATTTCTTTTTTCCGTCTTAATATTTTTTACTGACAAATAACCGGTATTTTTGTTTACCGTGGGTAGAATTCCAAACAGTGGGAGGGCAGCAAGGCAAAAGAGATGAAAAGAGACGAGAGCATTTGAGGACAGAAGCATGTCTGGGGAGACAGTGAGGGGGCTATCACAACAGAACCTTTTAATACCAATAAAGAAATTCAAAGGGAAGAGTTCCAGCATTAACATGCTGTTTCATATTACACACTTCAGGGATTTCCACCCTGCAGCGTGTGACAGTAAGGTTGTTTGAGTCTAAGAGGTTTAGATGGATTCTCCTTTTCTTTCCCTCTTGTCCCCTGTCTTTGTCAGCATTTCTTTCTCTCTGACGGATTTGCTGCCGGTGATGGCGCTCTGTGGCTTCCAAGTGTTTAACCAAGGAGTAAATTGCTGGTTACTTCCTGGCAACTTTCTGATCTCTGTGTCAAGACGCAGCCATCGGTGTAGAACTCAGAGCGGGAGCCCCCGGCAAGAGTTGTTGAAAAGACCGTTCTGGAAAGGTAAAGGTTATTCATGTCTGTAGTGGGTAATGAGCGTGCATTTGTGATTGCCGTTGCTTTCACCCTGTGGATGTGTGTCCCCGAGTGTCTGATTGTGTTTGCAGCTGTCTGGCTCTCCATTTATCCTCACATGCTTTCTGACTTGTCACATCCATTAAATGATGCTCAGATGCGATTCTCACTCAGTCTCTGTGTGGTTCACGGTTGCTTGGCTACCGCCTGAAAACACTGCCAACCGCTCCGACCGAGCTCCGTATGTTGCATCACCTTCAGTGACCCCCCCTTATTTAGCAGACCGCTCAAAGATTCTCTTCCTGGATGAATTAAACTTGTGAGGTCAAATCAGGGCCAAGGGTTTCTAGCAGTCACTGGGATTTGGGCCTAGTGAATGTGGTGACAACTGGTCACATAATCAGACCAGACGTTCCTAAACACTAAGGATAATCAAAGGGGAACTACTGTTTTTTACAACCCGGACCTTATTTCTGGCATAAAATACAATCGTTTACTCACCCATATAACTTTTATGTCATTTGTAGTCATTCAGGAAATATTTAGATCTGCGTATATCCATATAGTGGGAATGACTGGGGCACCGAAACGCAGCGTCTAAATAACGCATTATCTGCCGCGAAACTCATTCATTTCACCAATATTTTGTTATGATACACTAGTGCTATCCCCCGTTGTAGTTTTTCGCAACATGGCTGAATATTTTTCCGATTCTGAGGTTGTGGACAAACCATAGAAGTAGCAAGCCGACCGTCACAGGTGCGCGCAGCTCTCAGAGATGACATCATCCAGGTCAGAAGACATCATCCGGGGTCTGTAGGTCAATCTACAGACCCCGGATGATGATAACAGCTAACTCCGGATTTAACAGGGAATAGCACCAGCGTATCATAACAAAATATTGGTGAAATGAACGAGTTTCGTGGCAGATAATGCGTTATTTAGAGGCTGTGTTTCGGTGCCTCAGTCACTCCCACTATAAGAAAAACCTTTATTAGGATATTTATTATGTGGATATACGCAGATCTTAATATCTCCCGCACGACTACAAATGACACCAAAGTTATTTGGGTGAGTAAACAATCGTATTTTATGCCAGAAATAAGGTCCAGGTTGTAAAAAACAGCAGTTCCCCTATAAGAGTAACGTACTGTAATTATACTTTGTCACTTGGGGCGGCCGTGGCTCAACAGGAGGAGCAGGTTGTCCACGAATCAGAGGGTTAGCGGTTTGACCACATGGAAAGACGGCTATATAGCTGCTAGACCATTTACTAATACAATTTCTTGATAAAGAAAATCTAATAATGCTGCAATGCACAGCAACAAATATTGTAAAATATGCACTGTGCATATACAAATAATCAAACTCTTGTACTGCATCTACTGAACACTTGCTTAGCAGTTCAACCAGCACAGTCCTATATACTGTATTAGAAATAGACATTCATATGCAACTAAACAGTTTTCCTAATAATATTTAATCATGTAATTGTGTGTAACTGTGTTACATTTGCTGAGTTGTTGACCTTATTTACATAGATGGTAGAAGTAAGTGTTAATAGATGCTTCAGACTCAGTATGACTGTATTCTGTGATGTGCAAAATAAAACGTAAATTAAGTATGGTTCCTCATAATATTCACAGAAAACTCTGTCATATTTACTGCTGAAATATAGATGCATGTGAACAAGATAAGCCTGACAGGCGGGGGGTGCAGCGGGCTCTCAACCTTTGCCTTAGCTGCTGTCAGCGGGCGTGGGAGAATCTGGGAGCCTGAAGTCTGGTTTCCCTGTCAGTCAGCGAAAGTGACGTTCTGGTCATGAGAGTGAAACGCAAAGCCGCTAAGCAGCCAGTATGGGAGCGGTGATAAGGCAGCTGCTGGAAGAGAGGAGCGGGTGGGTGGACAGAAAAGATGTGTGCATGGCTTTTAAGGCATGTTTTGACTTTGTGATGGGATGCTTTTAACTTAAATGAGGTGGTTTGTGCTATTTTGTACCTATCCTGCTGTATGAAAAAGGTAAATACTCTACTCTGCACCAGACAGTCTAGTTTTATAGTTGCTTTGCACATTTGAATTTTACTTAGAAAACATGATAAATGTAACCTAATTCATGGCAGTGTAATCTCAGTTTATTAGTTCTCTATTAGGGGACAAACAGTGGTTTCTTCTTCACTATGATAGAAAAAGATGACATGAAAGTTTGCTGACCACCAAACTGATTATTAAACTCGTAAAATTAGACAAACAATACTAGAATACTTTAAAAGAGGTTTTAATACTAGTTTCTTTAAATGCATTTTCCATGTGCTTCAGTAAATACTGAATGCATGACCTGTATTTGGAATAATAACTGCGTTATAACCATTTTTATACTCATAAAGGAGAGCTGAATACCTCACTCCCACTGCATTGCTCTATGCGTTCTCACCCAAGAACGCACAATGCACTGGGTGCCGGAGATCCATTATGTGATATTTAAGATAATGACAGCATTCAGGGAGCAGTCATCCCCCACAGCCAGCTGCTTCCCACCCACAGCCTACTGTGAAAACATAGGGAGTAGGCTGCGCGTGGAAATTCACTGCCGTTTGTTGTTGAAAGCCAAAATGTTTGCCATTCACCGGGAATGCTTTGTTAATCACTGACTAATAACGCCAGCCATTAGTTGCGTAATTTGTCTTCTTAATTGTTAAAAAAACAATTAACAATTGCTGTGTCCCTCTGTGAATTTATCTTTAGCTCGACAAAAGCGAAATAACCCCAAGAAAGGAAACAAGGACCTAACCTGCTTCAGCGATACAGAGAGGCACTTTTATTGCACTGTTGTATTATTTCCTCATGTCACGGTAATTTTTTAAAGTAAAAAAACTAAAAAACTAAAACAAAAATATATATGTAAAAAAAATGGTGGGTTTGCTATTTAAGATTAATGCAAGGGTGTTTTATGATAAAAGTTATGCTAGCTCTGCGACAGACTGGCGACCTGTCCAGGGTGTACTCCGCCTCTTGCCCGATGACAGCTGGGACAGGACAAAGCGGTTACAGAAAATTAATGAATGAATGAATGAATGAAGTTATGCTGGACATGTTCTATCAGACTATCGTTGCCAGTGTCCTCTTCTAAGCTGTGGTGTACTGGGGAGGCAGCACTAAGAAGAAAGGCACCTTGCGGCTGGGCAAACTGATAAAGAAGATGGGGTCTATGGTAGGGGCAGAGCTGGAGTTCCTGACATTGGTGGCAGATGCAAGGACCTGTAAATCGTTCATAATGGACCGGCCATTATGAACAATGTCCACCGCCCTCTACACGACACCACAGACAGGCAGAGAAGCTCGTTCATTGGCAGGCTGCTGTCTCTGCCCTGCTCCAGGTTGATGAGGTTGTTTGTCCCTCAGGACATAAGACTATACAACGCCTCCCTGTGAGGAAACAACTGGACTTTGGTCATTGCTGCCAATACTGTATATTTTTTACACAGCATTGTATATATTCATATTATTATATAACTTAATTATCTTTATGTCTGTTTCTATGTGATGAAGCTGCTGGACACAGAATTTCACCCAGGATAAATAAAGTATCTATCTCATCTAATCTAATCTATTATGTATCTCCAGTCCTTCTAAGACAACTTTACATTAATCTTGTAGACAGTGTTTGACGTATGTAGCTTGGCAGCAGCCAGCTTTAGTTTGGGATTAAAGGTCATGTCGTGATTCCAGACGGCAACATTAAAACATTGTTTGCGAGCTTTAAATCTAATTAAAAAGGTTTTGTAGGTTTTTTTTTTAAAGTTTGCATAATGCTGTAAATATTGTTTTATATTAGTTTTTCACACTCCACCCACTGTAGTTCCTTACAGATTTTCATATTTGTCCCTGCTCTTAGCATATTTATTTATTTATTTATTTTAAGTTTTGAATTGTGGCATGATCTCAATCCCATGGTTTTGAGCTCTAAATTTTTCTTGATGAAAAACAGATCTGCTTAGCACTTATGCCCGGAATTCCATCTGGTCATGTGGCCCTCTCTCAGGGATGTCATGTTCATCAAGAGCTAGTTCCAACACGTACCCACACATTTCCTTTTTATTTATTTATTTTGCATTAACGAGGCGCTGTTAGGTCAGAGCCATGGTAGCCCTTTCCACCAGCTGTCACTGAGCGTTTAAAATGATAGCTTCATTTGCAGACTTCGCAAATCTCAAAATGTCAATATGTATATATATATTCTTAATCTATGTCAAAGGACAGTAATAATCATTTAGTTCAGGAGTGTCAAACTCATTTCAGTTCAGGGTCCACATACAGCTCAATGTAATCTAGACCTGAAATATTATAGTACAAAGACAACTCCAAATGTTTCTCTTGTTTTAGTGCAAAAAAGTACAAGTACATCATGAAAATGTATATATTTCCTAAGCGATCCGTTTCATAAAACATTTACGAACAACCTGGAATTTCTTTTTTAAAGAAAGTGCAATTTTATTTCTGTCTGCCGTTTAGTTCTGGATGTTGTGTTCTGTCTGCTACTCTGACTTTAACAGTGGACAAATTAGGATTTGCAGTTACTTTTGTAGTGCTCTGTTCTCTTTTTTTTTTTTTTTACAGAGAGAGTCAAAACTATTCCGAGTAATCATTCTTTGCATGAGAGATGAGCGGATGACAGGCCTACTAGAGTATTAAATTTGGGATGTGTGTATAGCAGCAGTCACAATGTATGACTCTTTCTAGGGTGCAGAGAGACCTGGTTAGCTTCATATACAGCTATGCTGCCCATGAAAGCTCAGCCACCCATGCATTAACAAAACCACTGTGGCCCCACAGGTCCCTACCAGTTAAAAGGAAAAATATTTTGTATACTTTGAGACGCACCATAACATTTATTTTTGACCAGATGGTCCCCATCTTTGAATTTAATATCAATTAAGTCCATCAATTAAGTAAATTAATCTATGGCAGCAAACCGTTGGTGCGCATGTTGGAGCTCATTTGAATCCAGTTCACAGTGTTTTAACAGTACTCACAGTTCCTGGGATGCTGAGTGCTGTCAGATATAATTTGGCAAACCCCTCCTTTAGCAGTGTCCCATCACTGTGGTGAAGAAACATGTCCTCAGGCTACGTCCACGTTCATAAGCATCCAGTAGGTTCTCAGCAGCTTGGTGCAACAAGTGTTTCCCAAGCACAAGTCTCCCATACTGCTAGCAAGAGGAGCTAACTAGCAACAGTCTGCAGTGTGGTCATGGTTTAGCATCAGTTAAGTAGAATTCTCGACGGAAAAAGGCTCCGACTGAGCGTCCAGTCTCTCCAGCAAACAAATACACTAAAGCGTCCATACCATTTACAACACAAGACTATGGTGCGTTCAGGAACCATGTTGAACACAGGACATTCCATATACTTAATGAACCTTTCCAAATTCATGCCATGGGCCAGGTTAAATCCTCTGGCAGGCTGGTTTTAGCCCACGGGCCCTATGTTTGACACGCCTGATTTATATGAACTCTATTGTAATTGCTTTTTGATTTTCTTCCATAATGACTTCTACAATGGACTCAACTGTCATCACATGGATTATTAAGGTTTCATGCAGTCTAATCTAATCGATCAGCATAATAAATTCTGCATAATTTTTATTAGGGGACAGTAATATGCTATATCTGCATGTGCTGCATGGCTTTATGAGACATACGCAAGATCCCATGACCCAATTTAGGATTTGTAAAAATCTGGTCATCCTACTTACATGATATTGAGTGTCAAGGGTGATGGATTTCTTCCCCCAGTTTCAGTCTAATCCCACTTCAGCCGGAGTAATATTTGCATGGCGTTAGTTCCACAGTGCACGGGGGAACGTTCAAACCCATATTCCAAGTGATTAGGGATTTTTCATTTGCATATTGGATTCGGTGGATTGGTTGAAACCATAGGTCATCCATTTTGACTCAAATGACCTGACACAAGAATGATTTGTACCACTTGAGTTCTATTTCAGTATAATCTCACAATCTGCTGCTGCCTCCAGCTTTCTTTTGCTCGAGTTTGTCCACTTTTGATGTCCAAGCCGACGAGGGCGTTGGCACTTAGGCAAGAGAGGAGCACTTTAACACAAAGATCAAGCAGCACTCACATTCAATCTATAGCAGAACGTCAAGACTGCAATGCTGCCATGATGTTGATGTGACCGACAGTCGCCCTGAAATTGTTGCTTTTTCCTTCCCACACCTGTCTGCCTATCTATTGCAGGGCTATATTATAACCTGTGTAATTTCCAAAGAAACTCTCTTGGAAAATGTTGGAAGTCAGCTGCAGACAGAAAGCAGTTGCCATGACTTCAAGAAGTGCTCTAAATGTGGATGTCTATAAACAGAACCGCTTAGCTGAGAAGCTCACACACAAACGCTTGTGTATCTGTTCAAACATGCTCCATACTTGAACTGTGTCAGTGTGCGGCAGACATTATAGGAATCTCCTCAACATATTTTCTCACTTTGAAAAAGTTACAACCAATACACTTTTAATATATCACAAGAAGTACAAAAATAAATCTGATCCAGATTCGCTGTCCAGTTAAAGATTAACACAGAAGTTCCTTGCCATTAGAAATATTTATATTTACAAATATGTATACAAAGTCATTATATGCGCTGATCAGGCATAACATTATGATATCCTAATATTGTGTAGGTCTCCCTTGTGCCTCCAAAACAGTTGTGACTCATCAGAGAATGGACATGGACCTTCTGAGGGTGTCCTGTGGTGTCTGCCTTTGGGTCCTATGGGTTGAGGGGAGGGACCTCTGTGGATCATACCACAGATACTTGATCAGTTTGGGATCTAGTGAATTTGGAGGCCAGGTCAACACCTTGTGCTGTTCTTCATGTTTTTTTAGTTGTTCCTAATCCATTTTTGTGTGTGTGTGTGCCTGTGTCAGGCTGCATCCTTCTGGGGATGGTTGCTGCCATCAAGGAGTGTCATTGTTATGGGGTGGGGGTGTCTGGTCTGGTCTAGGAGGGTGCTACGTGTCTAAGTAACATCCACATGAATGAATGCCAGGTCCAAAAGTTTCCCAGCAGAACAGTGGATCGTTACAAGATGGTCAATGTTATTTACTTCTCCTGACAGTGATCCCAGTGGTTATTTCCCTTTTTTTAACTTCACAAAGTGTAAGCCCTTGGTTTTTCCTCCATAAAAATCAAATGCAACTGTTCTGAATTAAAAATAATGATCATAAAAAAAGATTCACTCCGAGTCTAAGAAGTCCTTCGGCCTCCCCTCAGGATTTTCTGCAGCACCTTTCTGTCCTCAGTACTTTTTTCTTCACCTCTTGCTTTTCTCAACAAAGACCGTGATTGCTCACTCTTCCCTGTCCCTCCACCATCCACCAATTATTGTCCCTTTTATTGTCATTCAAGTGTAATACGATGTAACCTGGTGCAATAAACCTGAGCAAATGATAGCACGCTGAACACCGGGTTAGTGTTCAGCTGGGTTGGAAATGAAGATAGACAGCAGTGATGAAGAAGTCCGGAGAGAACAATGGTGGCGAGATTCCTTTCTTACCCTCTCTTTAACGCCCCTACCGCACACCTCTCTTTCTTGCCGTGTCTCTCAGTCTCTCTATTTAATTTCACTCTCCCGCAGTAGTGTCGGTTCGCAGCCGTGATGGTCATTAAGATGTTATGATTTTCAATAACTTTTTATGAGTTTGGGCATCGGAGGCCTATTTTGCAAAATGAACTGATGAGGCATCAGCGAGGAAGGGGAAGTGCGCCGTCATCATGTTAACTTTGAGAGGTTACAACTCTGTGGAATGGCTCAATCATTTTATGTAGTGCAACGGGCTGGTGGGGAGTTTGTTTGTTTCTGGCATCTGGAAAACAGCTGGGGCGTGTCATATTAACATATGAAACGAGGAAAAACAAACAAATAAAAAAAATCATCTTGGGGAAATAGTCTGTGTATCAAATAAAGTGGGCATCCCCAAAGACTGATCACAAAGAAAATCAAACCTGTATTTTCTTCTATTTTTTTTTTTTATTGAAGTTGTTCTCCGGTGGTGTGGCCTTTAAAGTGCCTAAAGACTTTGAGGAATACTGAAAGCCGCCATTGTCTGAAGAAGTCATCCATCACGGTGTAAAAAAATGTCACCATATGCTCTTAATTGTTCTTTAGTAAGGAGCACAACTAAGATGGATGGATGATTCTGTCAGCTGACTGCATCATATTTGAATTCATTTGTTGTTGAAATAAGGACAAGGAAGCACATTTAAAAACAAAACAAAAAAAACAAAACAAAATAATAATCCAACCAGCCGCTGGAGGGACATGCACGTGTGAGCATTTGATTGACACGGAGCCCGTAATCTGAGCAACATCGTGGGAATGTAGGGGAAGAGAAAACAAACTTTGTGCTGAAAACTTGCAGCCTATACTGTGGCTTACAAGCCAAGGACAGAAAGTGCTCAGCTAACCGTGGCGCTATTGAGCAGCAAGAATCTAAACATCTAAACTAACTGAAGTGACATTTGCAGGAAAAAAGTTTTTATTTTTTTTATTTTTTTTAAGCAGCTTAATGTGCTGCAGCTGACTTCCGCTAATTAGCCTCCAAACTTACATTAGCGGCGCCCATCCCTGGCGGAGGTTAAAACAAACAGAAAAGTCACTTTAATTTTAGCTGAACTGCAAGGCTTTACACCTGCGCCTGGGCTTTTGCTTGGCGAGGTAAGATATGCAGACACATTGCAAAAACAGTTGGATTTTGTGTTCTAGGAGGCCTTCGCTTGGTGATGTGCACACGTCCTGTAAATGAGGGCACAAGTAGGTCATCAACGTTGTAATTTTTCCTTCAGGGGCGATATTGCACCTCACATCAGTAGTTTTCTTCATCTGGCTCTAATGAGCTAATTACCAACTTGGTCCAATGCAGCAATCGTTGACTCATTGTTACATTAAAGCTTTTTTCTTTTTTCTTTTTTTCTTTCTCAGGTTGTTTGTGTCATCTTAAAAGCAGAAAGCACGCCGACAAAGAATGGGAAGTGTTTGACAACACAAGTGGAAAATAATGCAATTTGTGCAGCTTGGCCTGTCATTATCGGGCGCCGTACTTGTGTTTGCACAGATAACACAATTTACATATTCTTGCAGCACTGTCAAAAACGTTATTTCAAGTGTTAAGAAAAATCTCACCTTAGACCGTACAATACGGTGCCGTCCGGGTGCAGGCGGATCATTCTATTTTTCACCGTGACACCGTGCACGAACGATTTCTTGTCGTTGAGGAAGTACGTGTCGGGGACCCAGAGCTGATCGGCCACCCGGTTATCTAAGGTCAGGTTGAGGGGGATCTCGGAGTAGGACAGCCGCTTGTCTCGCCAGGCCTGCTGGAAGTACATTGTCAGTGTGTAGTCCTGTAAGTGCACAGAGACGGGCAAAGGAGGACAGGGGAGAGGAAAGCGAAGAGAAAAAAAAAACAAAAACAGAGGGGATGGATAAGGACAAAGCGGGAGGAAAGCAGCCAGGAGAGGAAGGGAAAAGAGAAAACAGAAAAGACATGGTTACTCCAAAAAAAAAAGCAAAAAAAAAGCGAGCATTTTGCACAGCCCCTCTGTAATACTTTTCCCCTGCAAGTTCTCAGATTAGATCCAACCGTGCTTCAATATTGGATGAGGTTCACTTTAAAGCAAATGGAACAGTAGCAGTACAGGCAAATAAATAAATAAATAAATAAAAACTGAACTCTTCCTACAAAGCAATGGGGAATTCCTTCTGTTCATAGAAACATGAGCTCAAAACAGACAGCGCGAACGAGCATGTATATGTCAGGGAGGAGAAGAGAGACAGATGGTTAGGGTTAGATCTGTGTGTGTGTGTGCGTCAGTTTGGATCCGATCTATACAGCATCTACCACCGAGGGGTGTAGCATATGTGCACGGCCTTTTTTGGTCGGTTTGTCAAGTATGTTTGCTTTTTCTTTTTTTCTTTTTTTTGTGCGAGTGACATGCATAGACAGAGGGAGAAAGAGAGACCACATTTTCCAGATAAATGAAAATCACCTCCCAGCAACCTCAAAAACCAGTTTTATCTCCCATGTGCTCTGTTTGCTTGGACGGCGGCTGTCTTTCCGAGATTAAGAATTGTTCGTGGAATGGGCTCACTAATTCGTCCTTGCATAACATATTCACTCATTTTCTTGAATTTGTTCTTCTCGGAACTAGTAGACCATCCTCTCGCATCACTTTGAGCTTCATGCAGACAGCGCACACAGCCTTTTAGGTATATGTCTGGCTTACACAGCAGAGTCAGTAACTGCCTTTCCTCTGGAGGGTCGCGTCGGTGTTGGAGCCTATCCCAGCTCTTATTGGGCGAGGGGCGTCCTGGACAGGTCGCCAGTATATCGCAGGGCTAACACACTGACACAGACAACCATACGCACTCACATGCACACCTACGGCCACTTCAGAATCACCAATGAACCCAATGAGCATGTCTTTGGATGGTGAGAGGAAGCTGCCCCGGAGAGAACATGCAGGGAGAACATGCAAACTCCACACAGAAAGGCCCCAGTGGCTGATGGATTCGATGAGTCAAGCATGTGTACATTCATTCTATTTGGACGAGTAAATGTACTGTGTTAACATGTTGAATACCAATATGCTATAGAGCAGCTGCACATGCAACACTGCAAAACATACCCGCACGGAGATGCAGTTAGCTGATCAACAGTAGCAGGGACTCTGCTAATGGTTGTATCACAACAAGCCAAATCTCAACATCAAATTTTAATCTGAAATTTGACGTTGACTGTGATTAGTGGGATCGTACGCGCAGGGATCTGCGCTCTGTGACGCTAGATGCACACGCCAAAAAACTGAACCGGCGGGTTAAAAATTTATAAACAAATACAACTTTGATAACTTGCACTAAATTTCCCTGACAGTAAATCTAGGACACGTTAAAAACAGTCAAGCCAGCAGTCAGATGCTCGTGCGGCTCAATGAAGTGAGAAGCCAACCCATCATCCGTGGGAAAACTAAGTTAAATAAACTTGCTGTCTCAGGGAACTTTTTGTCAAGACTTGCACATCCACTTCCTGGCAAAGAGGCTGAACATGCATTTTTGAATATGCCCGTTGGCTACAGATCTGACATCCCACGGCACCCTGGGAACTGAAGACTTGGTTATTGACTGGATGGAGTCAGGGAAATGGGAGCAGCTTTTCTTGCTGAGGTCCTTGTTTGACTTAAATAGGTTTTGTCGTTGTTGTTGTTGTTTGTGACATCGTCGTGGTTGCCGTCAACCACGGCCCTGACGAGTGAGAGGCGTAAACGGTATAGCGGCAATCCAAGTATTGAGCGCTATAATTGAACTTGGAATAGGAACAGAACGATTTGAGTAAACTCAGCGTCTATAAGTGGATAGGATAGTAGTTATTTTCATTTTGACAATCCATTTTCATATATGAAAGAAACACCGAAATGCCGTATTTTAAACAGTTTCAAGAGAAACATTTGAAGAGATGTGGAGAGACAACATAATAAAATGTTGGGCAGTAGGATCTCACACTAAAAAATGCATGGGAATAGGCTTGCAGGCAATAGTTTGTTTTTCCTCACTGTAGAGGGCTGATGTTTGGGTAGCCTCGGCACCAACGGAGCCCTGCACGTGCTGCCTTCCCAACGCTTCCATCCCCGGTCGGTGCTTATGTAACAGCTCTTTGTAGCGCGCTGTGCACCGCGGCACGTGCGGCTGAAGCGATGCTTGTTGCCATGTCGCCCTCCCAAAGTATCCTCCCTGCACTCATGGATACACAAATCAAATCCAGCTCATTTCACTTTAATTTATGCCGTCATTAACAATACAAATTGTCTCAAGGCGCTTCACGGAACCCGGAGCTAGCGCCGAGGTGACTGCGGTGAGGAAAATCTCCCTTTTCGGCAGGGAGGAAACCTTGAGTGGAACCCATCTCATATCGGGGGACCCATCTGCGTGAGGCCGGGCGGGTGGAGACAGAAAAAGAGAGAGAGAGAGAGGAGATGGGGAGGAGGGAGCGTTGCTGTGATGTGTGAAACACCAGGGATGCTTATCTACCGCTCCTTCTTGGACACATGCAGTACCTCTTCCTGTCATGTTAGAAAGCTAAAAATGACATCTGCATTCTCCCCTTTTTTTTTATCACAACGTGTCTGTCTTGTCTCTGTGTGCATGTGCATTTTGTGCCGCTTTCACCTTGAGCTCCAGGGATTACAGCTTGGACTAAACAGGGAAAGTAGAAGAGCCGTTTCACCTACAACGACTGAATATTCAGTTTTTTTCATTGCTATAGAATCCTGTGCAATATATAAGAAGATAAGAAGGGTCGTGATGTTGTGTGTTACATCATACGCAGCCTTTCATATCATTTGTAAAAGCCATCGGCTGCCGTTCTGGCATGTGCGCACGCATCTTTCCCCGCCGCCACTTTTTGAATCCGAAGCCCTCCTGGGAAAAGTTATACAAAAACAATAAAGGACACTCACAGTGGAGACAGAAGAGCATTAAGTGACATGGGGCGCAGATATTAAGCTGAGCGAATGTTTCCATTGTCATCCCCGAGAGCCTTTTATTACAGGCCTATCTACTTGAGAAAGCTGTGGTTTTGCGCTGTGGGACGGGGCCCTGCGGAGGTGCCACCGCAGCTAGTTTACTGTGAGCATAAGGAGCTCCGCAAAGACGGCTGGAGCGAGTCCCTCCTTCCCTCTCAGCGTGGAGGGAGGAGGTTGTAAATCACCAGAATAACTGCGGCGGGTGTGCGAATGCAAAGTGCAAGGGAGGCTGTCATAACAACAATCATAATGAGCATCAGCACGTAAACAGTGGCGGAGAGAGGAGGAGAGTGGGAGAGAAATGGAGGAAAGGAAGAGTGATATCAAATTTACGAGTGCAGATTAGGATGTGCTCCCGGGCTGCCAAGGAGAGGACAATGCAAAGTGATCATTAAGTTCTCACACTCAGACCTACTACAGATTCCATTAGAACAAATAACTAATATCCAGCTCCGCCACACACCTCCCACTCTGTTTCCTGATTTAGTGGAAAAGACACAAACCAGTCAAAATGTCTGTATATTAAACAGAAGTATGATGTCCATGTGTTGAGTCCATAATTCAAAAGTTCAATGTTTGGACTAACTAGAAAAAAAGTTTTTCTAGTGTGTAAATCTTCCTGTGACTATTGATTTTTTCATTGACAGCTACATCCTCATCGAAAACCCGCACGGGTGCTGGAGGAGAGTCAGGTGCTACATGACCACTTCTACACCATATGCTGAGTCTGCTCACCTGGCCTGCACACACACTGCAGCGCTCAGATAGGTGCTGTCATAGCCAATCTGCAGTAGCCCGTAGCTATCTCAGCAAGCGAGATGCAAATGGTGCGGGCCGCAATTATTTGCCGGTGCATAATGAAATAGGCCGTTTGACCCGCTTGTCATCTCGAGTCATCTTACCCCAAGCCACCGTGTGCATGGATGAAAAGAAAAAAAAAAAGGGTTTACAAAGGGGCTGCAAAACAAAATTTTTCAACTCAAGTACAAATCAGGCACGACTGGCAACTGGCCCCTTCATTAAAGTTCAGAAACCTTCTTTAAAATACTGTTTTCTAAAGTTTAATTACTCCAAAACAGTAAAAGAGCTTCACATCCATGAAATTACAGATCTATAGAGGTGAGAAACTGTTCCATATGAAGTTTGATGACCTGTGACACATCCCAACCGGCTTCCTCTATAGTCCTTGTCTGTCTCCACTGAGAGGTCACATTTCACAGCCTTAGTCACCGTGTGGGCAGATGCAAAGACTCCAGACAATGATGTATTTGCAATATATGTTTGGTCAGTGAGCTCTTGAGGCAGCCAAAGTGTGCAGAATTTCATGTTTGCAATTGTGTGTGTGCAGCAAAAAAACCTCCAACTTCCTTCTTTTCCCAAATCGACTGGAAGAGATTGGACCTTATAAACCATTGGAAATCAAATCAACAACAACAACAACAAAAAGATGCTGCAGCTGCACACCCTGACCTCGTCAACCCCACTCATCCTCCAAGCTGCCCTATCCACTAACCCTTCACATCTCATCTCCACCCCCGCACCACATGGCTTCCCTTGGACTGAGAAGAACACGAAGAACTGATATTTGTCTTGTTTTTGGGTTTTTTTGGACTTGTGTTATGAACCCTCACATAAGCCCAGCTTCCCATACTGCATCTGATCCCTGCTATACATCTTTGCACAACCAATGACACAATTACATGCAAGCATTTTCCGTGAATCTTATGAGTAAGGATTGATTTTATGTGATTTAGGGCATAAAAACTACTTGTTTAATTGGTTAGAATCTATACTTTATGATGATGATGGATTAGATCACCACATCTTATGTGAAAGAGGCCAATCGTTGGCACAAACCTGCAGAATCTCATATTCTAGTTTTTGGCCACAGCAGAGCCTGGATTCTTTCCTCAGTCGTAAGTGGAAACACAGTTATTATTCGCATTTAAATTCAAGAGATGTCTTATTACGGATATGGAAAGACAAAAAGGACCAAAAGCTTTACCCCTTTATGGGGCACATATTGAAATACTTGGATATTAAAAATTTCAACCCTGTTCATGTACAAAGTCAAGGTCAATGAAGTTACCATATATGGTTTGTTGCCCTTAAGTGGTAAGAACATTTAAACATCCACCATTAGAACATGAGTGCTGATTCAGGTACTTGTCAACATACACATTATGACATTAGACAACATTAGGCCACTTCTCCATGGTACCTAATAAAGCAGTTATGGTCAGCGTTCATGCAGAGGTGGACCTTGCAGACCACATTTGACCCTGATGTGACCTGAGAACATTGCCTTGACCTTCTCTGATTGGCTGGGTGAAAACCACATGGTTCTAAACCACATGCTGAAGTAACCAAATATGGTTCCTTGCCCCATAAAAGGTTAACTGCGCCCCAAATGACTTGCTCCTTATTTGGTTTTACACACGACAGAAGAGAGAACATCATTTGGAGAAGAAGAGAAAAAAACAAAAACAATGAGGACTTGAGAAAAAAGTTGGTGAGTGATGAGTTTTGATTGTAAGAGGACAAGGTTAGACAAAGTGGAACGGAGGCTGTAGGGAGGGGAAAAAAGAGTGAGGATCAGGAAGGGGATGACTGAATAGCGAGTACTGGTTATACATCTCTTTCTTCCCACTACCCTTGAAGCCCGTTTTCCATTTGAGAGATGTGGAATGGTGTGGAGAGTTTGCTGGAAGGGATGG
>JASGAT010384548.1:0-11897 GCA_030220025.1 Chelon auratus | reverse complement strand
AAAAAAAAAACGATGGCAAACCTAATGATGAATTTCAAACAACATTATCCTGTTAAAATTCTCCCACTACATGAGTAAGTGCATAATTTACAATTTATAAAACAGCAGTAGTAGGTGCGTGATTTTGGAAAGAGTGCTCTTATTCACATTTATACTAGCAAGTATTTGAAAGTTAGCATCAGCATACTAACATGCTATCTGGAAAACTGCTCTTTAAGCTAGCAGTTTAGCATGTTTCCAAATTTACCATCCTAGTTTAGCACGTTAGCATGCTAAAATTTGCTTGCTAAAGTTTGACCCAGTGTTGGCATTATTTGAGTTAATCCCTCACCACTCCTGACATGGATATAAGCACCAAACCTCAAAGGTGGCACTAAAGGAAACATCAGAGAACTACTATAGTCAGTGGGCCATCCGGTGGCATCACAATTTCATCAGTACTATTTCATGTCAGTTCACCCAACAGTTGTGAAAACCAGTAGAATGATGACTGTTCAGACTCAAGTTTTCAAAAGTATTTTCATCATCACAGATAAGGTTCGAAGCAGACAAACTATCATTGTAATCTGTAGTAATTGCAGCTATTTTCTATAAAAAGGCTGTTCAAACTGAAATCTTGCAAAGAGCAAATTCTTCCATTGTATGGTCCTATAATTTGACCACAAACCTTGCCTCTTTTCTCTCCAGGCATACTCTTTCCTCCATTTTACTATAATCACGTTGTTGAACAGAATAAGCCCTAATGATAACACAGTGTCAGCATGTTTTTTTTGTTTTTTGTTTTTTTTTCCAAAAGTACTCAGTGAAAGAAAGATACACTTAAGGCTTGGCTGTGCATCTCTCAGCCAGCGTACATCTTGCTAAGAGCAAGCATCATAAAGCTGCTCTCTTTTTAAAAGTATGCGATAAATAGCTTGAATATTTATGAAAATAAAACAGACCGCGGAGAACGACTTCATCATTCAAAACGCAGAGCAGACTGATAATGCTTTCCTACAGTTGACTGGCTTATACATTACAAATTCTCTCCAAAAAGGTCAGAAGTTCAGTTTCTGCAGCAGCTAAATCTTTTCACTCTGCAAGCTGCAGAATTGTTACATGCCTACTTATTGTGACTCACTCTGGAAGAACATCAACTAAATGTTTGATATGCAAAATGTATTTTTTACGGCAACTAATAGCATAAGCAGCAAAAAAAATCATTTGGCCTAATGACTGTGAATGCAATCATTGCTATTTAATGGCTTTGATGAGTATACGTGTAGTATACTAATAAACCTGATGAGGAAACTTTTGTCTACGTAATGGAATTTAATCTGCATCAGAGATTTTGGAATGTCATTTTGGTATTAAAATATCTTTGTTCTTTTTATTAACAGTGAGATTTATTTAGCTAAGTTTTCAAAGATACAGCATGTGTGTCTTGTGCGGGTGACACCGTGCACTAGTGGGCAAATGATGTTAACATGATGAGAGCAACAGAATGACAGGTAGCAACGGTACGTCCACAGTATCCATTATGCTTCTCTGCGCACATTCTCCATTTAGCCAAATCATATGACACCAGAGGGCCGTGCATGTCTGCAGTTTGGTTTCTGTACTTGTAAACTATGCAATTTGCGTTTCATGCCACAGCAGGCATCAATTAGCACCTCTCTCACGCCTGTGCATCTGAACTACATCAAATTTGGTTGTGTGCTGCTTGGAACATGATGTGAATTTGTCATGACTCAACCGAAAGGGAGGAAATGTTCAACACTGGGGAGCTCGCTCATTGCTCACCTTGGGCTTTTAAATTAAGACTAGATATCAACTATTGTGCTTTGTGAATACAGACTGAAAGGGTTTTTCAACACATCATTACTGGCTTATCTGAAAAATGTACAGTATGATGGAAAAGACATGGGAGAGCAGCTGGATTTTTTTTAAATTACACAATTCCAAAAGCGAAGCCTTATTTGTGCAGCTTGCACAGCACAGAAATGAATTAATTATTCGTGAAGTATTGCATTTTGTAAAACCTTTTTAAAAAGTTTAATAGAATTTGCTGAAATCATAGATGCCCCAGATGCATCTTCACAGGAGGTCAAGATTTTAATGTTTCAAACTTTAAAGCTTTATTATTCATTTTCACTGCTGAGTTTACCTTAAAGTCTTGCTTTACAGTGTAAGGCTACTATAGGTAACTTGTCTTTACTTGCAAATGGAACCAAAAGTAGACTTACACATAAATAAACTATGAAATTACCTGTAATTTCATAGTTCATAGAGGATGTTGTGCTGTAGTTAAGATGAGGTAATATTAAGAAATATATCATTTAAAAACTATGTGTAACAATATATGTTGTGTCAACAGGAAATAGTACAGAGATCAGGGTTGATATCTCTATGGATAATTATGTTAACATGTTTTCTTTTGTGAAGAAATGCTTTTAACCTTGACTATCTATGTCTAATATCTCTAATAGCTAATTGTATATGACTTTTTTCAGTACCACCTATCATAAAAGATCTGATAGCACTTGAGCCGTTTTCTTAATTCATGGCAAGTGATCCACTCAGTCATTTAAGTCATATTTGTAATTAGTCATGATGGAGGAAAAAGTGTGCTTTGCAGTCACATGATTTTTGCTGGAACAGCAGTGGTTAAACTGTTCCGGTGCGCCCCTCAGCAGCTCACGCAGCAGAACACGTATGACTGTGAAACGTCTCCGAGGTGGAAGATGCTGATCGTTCTTCAGATCCTGTGTAATCATGTTTGCATTGCCCCAATTAGATAAGGGAGTTGCGTCGTCAACACACCAGCTTTCTCATGCCTCCCCCGACGATCCCCATGCTTTTCCTCCCGCTCACCAAATGGCAGCAGTAGGAGGCAAAGGATGGTCCACATTCACACCCGGCTGAGTCATTTCACACTGGAAGACATCCATCTGAATTAACATCATAAAAAGCCCAGACGAGACTGACAATGGAAACTGAGAAGTGAAATCTGAGAGAAAAGATGACAGCAGCAGCGGCATATGGCATAGCAAAACCATAAGTTGTCAGCCTATTAAAGGTATTAAAGGTTTACTAGCTAGAATTAATATTGTATTACGGCACTGCATATTCTTTACTCTTGACCTGATTAAACGGCAAAAAGGCGTATCGATACAGCAGCAAACCAAATGTTGACACCACAGTCTGCAGTCACACTTGTTCCCAGTATCAGGTTTCAGCCATAATGCACAATCTATGAGCATATGTTTTCCTTGTGTGTCCCGATAATACCCTTTCCCTTGGCTACTTGGAATCTCTGCAGCAGAATATGAAGCAGGCTTATGACAGGATACTCCATTTCCACACAGCCCCTGTGTTAATAAAAGCTGAAGGAGTGTGTTGCAGTTTGAAAAGGCTCAGTGAGAGAGAAGATAACAGATCTCAACAAACATGCGGTACACACAGTCAAAGGATACACTTTACGGCTGATCTGTAAGGCTGGACTCAATCTGATACCACGGCTAATCACGCAGCAGCATCCTTTTCCCCCCATCAGCACTAAACTTATATCAAGATCAGATGTTTAATATTGAATTATGATAATTCATCACATAAAATAATTATTCAACACAAGTGAGATATGCCCTGCTTCTCCAGATTTTGTGCAAATAACGAAAGACAATGACCTCTCCTGATGTTTGTCCAAGGCACTGTCAATAATGTAATCCCTATGATTTAGTTAGAAATCACATCTGCCACATTCAGGTGCAGGCCACCTCCCTCCTACATATTCATAGGCAACAATATTGACTAAATGTCTTGTCTGGCTAAATATACAATGGAAAGTGTGATACTAGGGGATCAGTTCGCGTGAATATAAGTAGAAGAGAAATGCATACAGGAGATTTCAGGATTAAACTCTGAAAGCTAGTACGCTATTGCAGTCTCTTCAGTCAGGTCTGGACACTGATGCGGGACTTAGTGTTTGGCGGCCGGGCTAACAGTGGCGCATAACTTCCTGAGGAGCGCTGCGTCAGGGAGAGTGAAGTTTCCAACGGATTCAGTGCCTGGCGGTCAAAACCAAACTCTCTCAAAACTTCATGCTGTAAATCACACCTGTAGTGAACTCACCTGCGGCTACAATAGCATTCAGCAGAGGTCAATAACTATGGCGAGACACGTTTACCGAGTCTTTGTGTTCCCAGAGTGACAATAGAATCTCATTGTCAGGTGTTTAGTCAGATAAGGTCGCACACCCGCAGGGATTAGCGTCTGCTTTTCATCAATGTAATGCTTTAAAAACAGGTTTAGCAAACGTGCGGTGGATCAACCACTTTAAATGCTAAACCTCTTTCTCTCTCAGAAGATTGGGGCCAGAGGCTAAACACATACAGATAAACAAATCAACCTAGCTGTAAAGACTTAGAGTGAGGGACACAAATGAATGACCCTCACACCTTTATTTGTACAGGGAGTACTGGGGAAATGGTGATATAGCGCGCAGAGTGTTAAGGTAAAAGACCGATTCCCTTGTTTACCGTGATAATACTTGCAGTGCCAAGCTCTTCAGTTATAGAGAGCCATCCTGAAGCATTGTACTCGACACTAAATATGCAAACAGTGCTTCAGGAGTTTGTGATAACAGCAGGAGGAGGCGATTCTGAAATGTCACTGGTTCTGGTTTAACATAACACAGTTGTAGCCACTTGTATGTACAGTAACTCTATGCAACATCACTGCTCATATGCTCCCCACAGCAGTAGTTGAATTAGAAGCTGGCTGGATCATGCTGGGAAGTGACATTACTCTTTGAGAGCAGCATAATGATCACTATCAATCTCTTTATTGTCAAGTCACATTAGTGAAAATATAAGAGAGGAATACTGGAAAGGGGAAGGAGACCGCCGAGAGACATCCTCCACCATGGCAGCCTGGCAGTGCATTAATCACAACGGAGGGGACCCTCTCTGGGTCCAGGCTGGAAACTGTCAGGGTAAACACTTCAGCCAATAGAGATGCTACTGTTACGCCGGGAGAAATTTCCTTGCTGGTGTCCCTCCATATCGGGAAAGGGTGCCAGCTTTCGCTTTGCAACACATAACTGTCACAGCTTTCTCATTTCAGATTCACATTTTGCTCTCAGGCTATCTCAAAATGTCGCTGCTGATATATTCAGTCATCTTTTTTTTGAGGATATACAGAGCCAGGCAAGGAGACAAAACTGTCATTATTTCATAATCAGCCAGGCTCAACAAAGGTTTTTTCAGCTGTAGATATTCAGCTCGGGCATTTTAAATGTAATAACAAGCAGCAAAGATGCTGTATGTAAAACTATAATACCACATCTGACATGCACCATGAAACAGCTGGATGAGCGTCTTGACTTTCAAAGCCCATACAGAGAGCAATCCCGTGGAAAACTCGTAACGATTTCATCCATTAACTCCATCAATCTGAGTTTGCTCCATCAGTTTCAGTTAGTGTCAACTGTCTCAGCACTCTCCGGCAGAGAGCTGCTACAAGTGCCCTCACTAGGAGAAGAAATTTTAACTTTTTTTTTTTTTAGTCTTTGTGTCTGGTATAGCTCCACACATGTCACAGTCAAGTGGTTTATGAAACCACCCCTTCCCCTACTCTGCCACTGCCATCTAAATAATGAATACTCTGCCACTTGCAGTAATCCTCCAGCAGCTTTCCCCCAGAAATAGAACAAAGTCAGACAGCGCGCACGTTCTCTCCCCTCCACTTTTCAAAACAAATAATGCTGATTCCTCAAAAACCCCCTTCAAGACGCTGCCGCTCATATTGCGACACACGTTAATGATTTGCAGCACTTTACAGTTTGCAAACAAAACATTTAGCGAAGTGTTGAGCCGCTGCGGTGATTTGACATTCTTGGCCGCATCTAGGTCGTGACTTCAAAGTTTTGCTTGGTATCCATTTGAAGGCAACATCAAAGCGTGGGTAAGCCAATGATTTCAAAAGGCATCAAGAGCAAACCAAAAAAGGTACAGTAACTGCGAAGGGCACCTTTGGGCCTATGATGGATGATAAAAAAAGACAGAAGGAGAGAGAGAAAGAGGGAGAGGGATGTGCAGGGGAAAGAGAGAAAGAGTTAGGTGAAATGGGTAAAAAGAGAAATTATGGAGAAGAGAGGTGAGCTTATATGAAAGGTATCCTTAATTAGATGAAATGTTTGCCCTCTTCCACAAATTCCTTCATGTGGTGCCAGGGAAAAAAAAGACCAAAGCTGATGAGTCTGGGGAGAACTATCTGCCTAAGTGGCCTTTTATTGGGGGATAAAAAGTCAGTCTTTGCCTCTGTTCCCGTCCACTGCCCCTGGTTATGAAAGGAGTGCAGGCGGATCAAAGGAGGGGCCGAGGATTTCTGACATGTCCTATTGTATGCGCACGCTGTGACAGGCTGGCATTTGGCAGACGAAACCATCTCACCGCCTTCTGACATCACAAAAAGGCATAAAGGCAGAGTTCACAAATCTGTAGTAAATAATTTAATATTCTATAAGACACTTGCATGTTACTTGTATATCATATCTCACATGAGACATCCTTAAATCACTGAAAATCAAAACACCAACATTTTGCTAATTTAACAAGTTAATTTTCACTGTCAAAGGACATCAAACCTTTCCTGTCCTGAAATATTAGTATATGTTCATATCCTTATATCTTGACTGTCTAATAACCTCACAGCGATGTCAACTGTGCAGCAGAATTCATATTAAATGCTGATTAAAGTAGACATGAAGGGAACCTGCAAACAGCGATGATGATCTAAACAGGTATTTCGATTATGTCCTTTCATCTAAAAATGAGTGAAACTTTGGCGCTTACCGCAGCCTTGATTGATCAAGTGACACACTAATGAAAGCTGTGAGACTGAGGGAGATGAGATGGCTGCTAAGCTTTGACCCTGGATGTGAAAACAGCGCGGGCTGGGGGATGCTATCATAAAGCTGCTAAATGGCTTATTTCACCTCCAGCTCTGGTAGCCACCCACTGGCATCACCGTTTGGATAATGATACCCGTAAATGTCCGCAGTAAACAGCTGAGGAACAGGAGCTCCAGCCTTTTCCCCATTACCATTACACGAGGAAAGGGTGATCATTATCTTACGAATTCTGGGCACTAATGCAAGACAACCACGTACGCAGTTATGCGTTTTGAACAGTGCATAAGCACAAACATTGATGGTGTAATATTCAGAGCAACTTGAGACATCTAGACTTTTAATACCCCTGAATTTGAGGAAAGCTGGTTGTTTTAATAATGTTACCACTCTGCTAAGTTCAGCAGACTGGAGCAAACACTGAATACACAGAATGTAAAGGTCAGGATACCAAAAACCCTTTTGTAAGCACAGAGAACCTGCGGGTATTGTCTGTCCGTCGAACTGGGAACAAACTACCCAATTTAAAGTCAAATATTATCACTATTTTGCTACTGTGACATATTTTTGAGTCACTAAATAGTCTGTAAAGTATGTAGTTTGAGCCGACTCAATCAACTATGTATTCCTACTATATTCATGATGCCGTTTCTTTTATTTACCCGCTGAAGTCACTCTTTGCTCAATTAAGAATTTACAAAAACTCATAAAAGTATTTTGTGCAAATATTTAAATCACAATACATCTACTGCATGAAACAGTAGCTAAAACTTAATTTGTAGTCTCAAATTGTCAGCCTTATAATAATACATGATTTATTGTGATGGACTGAATTATAATTATACAAAATAAAGTCAAAATCAGAGTTCAGCCGATCTCAGCCTGAACCCTATACAATTCTACCTGAACAAGAATGAATCAATATTCAGGAATAATGCACAAGAGCCTCTTAAGTATAGGACGGGAATATTTCCTCCACCTCTGACACTGGAAATATGCATGAATAAGTAAGTGGTCCATTCGATTAGAATTCTATTCAAGTCTTTTATTGTGTCTCTCTTACTGACAATGGCAAAGAGTGGCTGAAACCATGTTAGCCTCCGTTTTAAATCAATAAGATCCTTGAATGTAATTCCATTTGCTAAAACATGCATTTTTTTAGTTTGCTTTTTTATTTTTTATTTTGCAGTTTTCAAATGTGTTTTGAGCAGCTATGAGCTGCTGGACATACTTCCAGTCTGAGAGTTTTAAAAGTGAAATCAGCCTTCAGCCTGAATTTAGTTTGAGTGTGCAACAAGGTGAACAACAACCCTCAAACACAAAGTTGTTTTTTTTTTTCCTTTAAGAACATTTGAACTTGGTTATTTAACTACTGCCATGATAAAATAAGAATCAATACACTCTTTAAAGTTGAATTTGCATTTGATATCTTTATTTTCTTTGTTGTTGAAATAATCTATTAATTTTAACATTTGAGTTCTCCATTGAAATTATATTTAATTTTTTAATTAACTCTTCCCAATAGACGCCAGCTGAAGCATTCAGGTGTGCCGATTTCTCATACACATTATTTGACTGAGTTTTAATTAAAAACAAGGGTTCACTGTCTCCCAGATGACATTACTCTGTGAACAATTTCACACCCACATGCTTTTGAAAAAAACCCCATTAAGATTATTTTAGTGTGGATATGAAGATAATGTAGGGGAAAAAAAGAATAATGTCAGCTTTGTCTCCTGGGGAATCCGGTGCTTTTCAATCAATCATGGAATCACCTTCCTGGTAATCTAATGAGTGAATGAACGAGAGGATGTGCAGTATATGTGCAAGTGCTCTGTGCTGTATGAGCAAACATGCTGAGTAATAATGTATGCATCTTTTTTATCAAATTAAAATGAACAGGTCTTTTAAGGTAAATTGTCTAAAATTAAAAAAAAGAAAAAGATACAAGAACTAAACATAAATTCAGAGGTCCACAAGGAGAGAGACTGAGCTAGAACCAAGAACAAACCCCTCATTCAGATATTACATAAATTAAACAATAGTTCATCCTTTCATTACATAAATTATGGAACAGTTGGTCCTGAAAACCACATCATAATGCACAAAAGCCTTTGTTGGCTACGGCTCTAGCTGGCCTCTGCGTCCTCATGTGTGTGTTTGCCAGTAAGGCTAAAAGAAGACTGCTCGAGCTGCCTGGTGAAACATGAGATAAGAAAATTAAAACAAAAATTGCTCAGACCTCACTGTTAATGCGAGTGCCGAGCAGCTGTCGTCCACAGAGAAAAGCGATGTATCAAAAGCAAGCCTGTGCTGAGTACTGATGGACCATCAGCCCATTATGATTTACGAAGTTATCATTCCTATTCCGATTGTGCTCAATGTTTAAAACTTTACCTCTCCTCGAGCGGACACGGCTCAGCGTGTATCGTACATTTGCCTCCTTCTCGGGGGACATGAACCCACTTTTGCAATGTAATTATCACCGGCACACGTGAAGATGGCTGGATCACAATATACCCACCTCTTCAGCAACGTGTCCACCCCCTCAATTACTCCAGTGCACATGGTAAAACCCAGCTATAGCAAAATAATACCACCCTGGGACCACAGCTTTAAAATGACAAAACAAATACAACGCAATTAACGATTTCTCAGTCATTCAAGCAGCTAAAAATACACCTGATTTGCTCCACGGATCACCTCATGGCCCGAGGATCAATTCATTGTTATACCTCATAAGCTGCATCGCCTGCAGAGGAAAAGCCACATTGCATTTACCTTCTCGTATTTACCTGTCACCTGTAAATATATGCGGGGGCCGCCACTGCGTGACCCTTTGCAGCACTCAGACTTATTCCTCTGTTGATGCATCTGCTCTGCGTACATTGGCCACCACTCACTACACACCAATTACTCTTTGTCTTTGTAGCTATTGGTTTACTAAGCACTTCAATCCATCTCTGTCTCTGAGGCCCTGACGTCAACCTGAAATGATTAATCAACGGAAGAGTCAACACCTAAAAAGCAACACCTAGGATGACCTGTTTGCATACATTACCCATAATACTTCACGGATGTCTTGTTAAATATTGAATGAAGATTTTTTTTTTTTTTTTTTAGAGCATGAGCCAAAAATGACAAGAATAACGTTTTATTGTTGGGATGCAGTTTAGATAGCTTAAAGTAATACCCTCTAATATTGCATACATAAAATATTCAAATACTTTTTTTCATTTGCTCCACATATTTAAGTGGTGGTACTGATGATGTGAGAGAAATCAGCGTAAAATAGCAATGAAATTAGGCGCATAATCCTGGTAGGTGACCATACAGCAGCTTGATCCTAAAGAAGTCTAAAATGTGCCTTCAGTTGATCCGTAATGCAAATATTTTTAAGCCCACAGACAAGATTTGTGGTGGAAGTGAAAGATACTGTATTATCAATTTACACGTGTTAGGCTGCAGTACCATTTTAAATACAACACACCGCCCCCTCGAAAGAAGATCCTCAAGGGGATTGAAAGGAATACAATAGACTGTAGATTCCTGCAGTAACAATAAGGCCCGGGCTAAGAGAGGGGCTGCCTCTACACAGCCCTTGAAATGCATTAAACATTATTTCGGCACGTCCAAGTTGTAGACAGATGTAATTCATGTTCAACTCTGTGAGCACAGACGTCCAGAAAAAAAAAACACTGATAAAACACAGCAAATGGACATGTGAACCAGATATGGATTAATCTTTGTACATTTATTGTAAAAGGATTGCAAAGAACTTGGTGTGTTACCTTAAAGAATGTCTGGAGCAATTCCCCACTGAGGCTTTACTGTATCAAGGTCCACCTCTCAGGCTGCGATGCTGCTTTGTATTGGATTTACAAACGCTCTGGATCTCCTCCTCTTCCCATCGCCGCTACACGAGCCACACACTATCACCCTCACACATGGATGGCACTCAGGCGATGTCAGAAGGGTTAAAACCTAGTGGACCGGAAAGTCACACCAGCCTCGTTCTAGTTGCCAGCCACCGCTGCCGCACTCTCCCACCAGCTCTCCGTCACCTCCTCCTTCCCTTTCTTCTTTCCTTTTTTTTTTTTTTTTTTTNACTCAACCTATCTCGTGTGCTTCTCCCCCTCCTTATGTGAGATGGTAGACGAAAGCGCTGGGCGATTTGCACCACTCTATCATGGATCGTGTTACGCTGTCTGGCTGTAGCGGCGGTCACAGATGATAGGCTGAGGAGCTTTGCGTGTGTGTTTACTCCTCAAAAGAAGCAGCGGCAGAAGACAAGAGGGAGGGAGGGAGAGAGGTGGGCTGCCTCAGTTAAAACATAAAAATGTGGAATGGTGTCCTGAAAAGATTAAGTGACGGGCTTTGACATAAAACCTTGATGTGAATTCAGAAGAGACCACCGAGTTCCAGCATGCAGACCTCAAGAGACACTTTTAGATGCTCTCCTTCCGCTTGAAATCATTTGATTAATCACATCCAAACGCAATCTGTCTATCTTTGTTTTGCTGACATACAAAATGAATATCCTTTGTCGGCTTTTTTAATTCAATATTTCATGATATCTTAATCTCATTACAACACACAAATGTGACTCACACTGCCGCACACGAAAGCAGCATATAGCCACGTTTAGCATAAAAAAAATAAATGTTGCTATAGCACACTCTGATATTCAGATCACAGAAGGATTCCTACATCAGAACAACGAAGACACCGAAAATAATTCATTAACATCACACTTTTACACCGTCTGCGTCAGCGCGAAGCTACGCCATCCCTGTTCTGACCCTGTCTTGTTAGTTGTCAATGTTGTTTGTTTACTTTTGACAGCCTTTAACAAAAAAAAAAAAAATAAGAAGGCAACATCTTTGGATACAAGGCAAACTTTCACAAACCGCGGCTCATGATCAAAAGAAAACAGTTGATTTCACATGGTCCTCTGTGAACTGAAAATGGCCGTGCCCTCATTAGCTTTCTTAGAAGTTTTTTTTTT
>JASGAT010384546.1:0-52752 GCA_030220025.1 Chelon auratus | reverse complement strand
AATAAACACAGAAATTCTTGGAAACACATCTTTGCAAGTTATTTGCTGTTTTTTCCCCCCGCTCATAATTACGTAATAGTAAATGCACCTCGGCATTTTGTGCATAGGTGACCACCACTGATGAATACTGCTAGCTTAAATACAGCAATCAATTCATACCAAACATGGTCTTTTTGGAATACTTCCATACATACATACATGATGTGATATGAGGTGATTTATAGGAATTAGGCTGACAATTTCTGATTTCACGATTACTTGAAAAGAACAAAATACAGACAATATTAATCAGCCTTGTAATAATATAATGGTGGTACTGATAGCGTTTCATTAGTTGTAGGTGTGTAGGATTTCTCTGCCCAATAATGTAGAAGCGGCAAACGTCCATGCTGGAACCTTTAGTTTGTCAATTCTGGGCAACCGTGGAAACATGGTCTGCTCCGTTTTGAAGAGGATTATACAAACCTATAACGAAAACCTAATCATGAAGCTTATATTCCATCTCTGACAATAAATCACCCTAAATCCCACACACCGGGGCTCCTTTATGATGTAGAGACGCTGTATCAATACCACCGCTTAGACTGACCAATACTGTTTCTGGTCTAATTTCACCAACACCATCCTCTTTCCCAGCAAGCAGAACTGCACTACATTACGTTATGAAATAAAAACATGTTTGATCTGGAATGCACAAAATGGTTTCTGATCTGCAAATCACACAGAAAATAGCAAATGTGCTTTTAGTAGCAGGAATGACTGATCTGGTGCAAGACTTTAAAGCAATAGCAGAAAATACACCAACGCTCAAATAAATGAAAAGCAGGGAGCTTATACATGAAATGCAATTTCAAATATGCTTGTGTGTCTGTCATTCCTAATAAGATGGCCTTACAGATGTTTTCTAACATTATAGCATTGCTATAATATTATATTGCTATGTCACACATCACATAAACACAGTTCACTTGTTAACAGCAGGACAGCACCTATTTCAGAAGACAAAGTACACACACTGAAATTAATTAGCACACGCCCTTGCACAGGGATCAGTAGTACAAACTGAAGCCACACACCTGATACAAGGCAGTTGATGATGAAGTCAGTTGAGATGCTGTTATTCAGAGCCTTTTGTGGGAATGTACAGATGTTGAGTTGTCCCCAAAAGAAAGTTAAATTGATTTTACAGACCTGGGTACATGAAATGGGGTTAAAACATCAACAGAGGAATGACAGAAAATGTCCCGTCGGTAAACTCCCACGTCTAAGAGCCTGCAGGACAGAATCAATATCAAAGCTGTCAGGGCCACAACGAAGGGCAGTGCTCCTAATATGGAGCTATAGCAGCAGTGCACTCTGGCAACAGTGTTACAAAAGCAATTGCTAAACTCAGTCCCCCACAGGCAAGCGAAGGTCTCTCCTTAAGCGTTCACTTGTTAATTTATTCTGGCCTCAAGCAGTATCCTTCCTTGGTATCGAGCCGTTTTGTTCTGCATTTTTTTGGCCAACATTTCTGATGGCCATCCTGCCTAACACACAATAGATGCACAACATTGAAGTTCAGTTGTACAAATCCTCTTCACACGTTGATAGGTCTCCATCGGTCAGCTTCGATGCTGTTAATGCTGCTGGACCCATAGGGTCCGGAGGCAACATCGTCAAGGTATGCTCCAACCATTCGAGAGCTGCTTGGACCAGAGCCATCGATTTGGGTGGAGGAGTAGTACAGGCCCTGGTCAGTCAGCTCTTTGCGGGAAAGTGTTGCAGCGAGAGTTGGGGGAAGGTGGACATCACTTTCATCTGGCTCATCCACCTGTGACTTGTAGGAGAATAGGATCTTTGGCTCTGAGCTGCAGAAAAGAAAAAAGTAGTAACATAAAGAGAAAAGCAAGGTCAGCTTTTTTTCAAATGTTACATTAACAAAGATAACATCAATTATGATCACCGGGACCTTGAGACATGACACAAGACTGATGGACAAATGATAATAAGTATTTACTACCTTCTTACATTAGATTAAAAGTCAGAACTTTACAATGCCACTATCTACAGACCTTCATAATTAAAATGAAACACTTTTTAATACCTTCAAAATGTCTTTCTCTAAAGAACTGATTTGAGAGATTTTTAACTTGCTTTCCTGGTCTGCAGACACGGTCATTCTGGAAATTTTGAATGACTACCTACCCAAAGAAGCCTTTGAGGAATGTGACATAAATGAGCGGAGCAAAGGTGGAGAAGTAGAGGAAGGTTGTGACATCCACACAGCTGGTTCAAGGAAGAGAAAGAGAACACAGTCTTATTAAACAGTTCTATCGGGGCAGTTGTGGCTCAGTAGGTAGAATGGTTCAATAGTGGTTCAATACCCAGAATGTGCCGCATGCCGAAGTGTCCTTGAGCAAGACACTGAACCACTGAATGTGTGTGTGCTTGTGTGAGCCAATGGATAGATGTGTCTGTGACTGTAAAGCGCTTTGAGTGCCAATAGGTAGAAAAGTGCTGTATAAAAACAAGGCCATTTACCATTTACCATGAACTTTAAAAGCACCCAACACTACATAGAGTCATCCCAGTGGTTTTAGCCAACGAAATTCAGTTACTTAGTTACTCTGTTCAAAAAACAGCTCCTGGACGTTTGTGGAGCATTACTTTTCAGTCAGATGTATGCAAGTGTGATGCCAACACAGAAAAACACTGACCAGAGTCCCTCTATGATTCCAGCACATAGGAGGGCACTGCCCAGTCCCTGGACGAGGTTCAGTAAAGATAGGATGGCAGCATACACATAGAAACTCCTCTTAGCTGGACAAAGGAAGCACAACAAAGATTAATAGAAAGAACAAATGCTTTGAATTATTTGGAATTGGCACATTACACAGCGTTATACATCCTTGTGGGTATAAGGTTTCCATTCATCATAATTACATAAAATGTTAGACTTTTACAATTGTATAATAAACTCTGGCAGCCCTGGGCTAGTTCTAATAATCTGATTTATATACATAGATAAATTATTTTTGCTGGGGAAGCAAAAGCATGTCCCTGCTGGCACAGAGTGAGAGGCAGGGTACACCCTGTACAGGTCACCAGTGCAGGGCTACACAGAGAGACAAACAACTATTCATGCTCACATTCACACCTAAGGCCATTTTAGGATTACCAATAAATCAAACATATATGGCTCTGGACTATAAGATCAAACCTAAACTCTCAGCACTTCTGTAACTTGCTTGGACTTAATTTAGTCCTCAAGCTACCAAAAATTGTCATGTGGAATATGCTGACTAGCCAAGCCATGCGGTAAAGCTCAACAACAATGCAATTCTCTAAGCCACTGAGTGGGGATTTGAAAATAACAATAATGTCGCTGGCACAGCAAGGGAAATACAGTGGCCTGAAGGAAGAGTGAATGTCTGATGTGTGAGTTCCAGAAAGTTGAAGATAATTTAAATTACTGATCACAAAACACCCTGTCAAATGTGAAAGTATTTGATTTTTTAGGTTCACATTCTTGATGTTTAATACTTTGAAATGTTTGCACAATAAAACCTGGGGGTTTAGTAATTTTGCACATGCCATAATTACCCTCAGATTTCTTGAAATACCTTGTAACAGTTCTGTATCTCTTACATTTCCACTTTCACTACATTTCCATTTAGAAATCAATGTAATATGTAATTTATTGGGGGTTTATTCAACTGTTCAGTCGATAAATTCTGTAACTTACATGGCAGAGATATCTTCTCCCTCAATGGAGTTTTAGGCAAGATCACAATCAAAGAGTACACCTGTTTAAAAGAATAACAACACCACAAGCCAATATTAGAGACTGGTTATCAAGTGTGGTTTGCTCATGTTGCTAGAGCATTAGAGCTACAGGTTACTGACCAGGAAGAAGAAGCAGGAGCTGGCCAACCAGAAGTGCCGTCCTCCATGACCATAGATGTTGAAGTCTTCAGCGGACAGATGACTGTCTGGATACAGTATCTCTAGCGTTCCCTAAAGCAATGGATTATTTTATTTAACTGCATGCAGTAGGAGAACTAAGCAAAATCTCCTGCCATGGGGTCAATGGCAGGAAATTTATAACAATATCTAACCTCTTATCATCTGTTATTACCTGCGTGATGGAGTATGCCAGAGCCAACACAGCAGTAATAGCCAGTACACGCTTTATACTGGACTTACTCTCCAGGTGACCTAATTAACGGATAAACGATAATGTAAAAACAGAAACTCAGCAGCATAGTTACAATCAGGGCTTTAAAAACATCAGAGTTATTCATGTACACAGAAAACAGGAAATGAAACCAAAAGTATCAGACTAACCAAAAGCTAGTCCCAAGATGATCACACTGAGCTCAATAGCTAGCAAGAAGAAACGGGTGATTTCCCACAGCACCTAAAGAGACAACAAAGAACTTAAGAAACTACTGGCAAAATATACCAGCTGCTGTAACACATACATTGAACTGAGGACATGCATAACTCCACATGTTAAGTCAGACTAAGAATTACATAATCAGTTTTCCTTCAGCAGCGCAGCTAGGACAAAGAACTATGAGAACAGTTGATTCATCACTGTGAGCTCCGTAGGGATCTCTCTGGTATGTGGGGAATGTCAGTAGTGCTTTTCCTTTTAGACACGAAAGCCCCCAGTTATACTGCAGCTCATAGAGATGTCTTATATTAAGGACCCAGAGGGGTCCTTAATATAAGACATCTCTGTCAAGATACTGTGGTGACTGGTAACGCAGTATGAGTGAAGTATTTATACAACAAAGAAATCACTATCAGATACGCAAACTAGCTTTATGTACATGTAAAAAAGTTGTTATTTCCTGCGAATGGACCCTATTCACTTTTAACCATGAGTGTCTTGTGACAGTCACAGCTCACAATGTGTTGTCAGTCACAGTTTCAAAATGCACAGCATTCTTCCACGCAATACAAATTAATAATCAATAATTAAAAATATATGTCTTACTTTTATCACCATAAGTTATTACAAACTGTTATTCAATGTCCAGCTAAAACTATTTTAATACAAGTAGCAGATATATCCCATGTACAGCAGAGTGTACTCTTTTGTTCCTTATTTTACACAGATAATAATTAAACATTCTGCCTTGTTGTACAGTTCCAGTTGAAATATTAGTAAAGTAAAAAAGAAACAACTTTAACAGAGTGATCACTTTAGAGACCACAGCAGGTTACACAACTGTAAGTGCCTATGTGGCTACCCATTGGGCATCTTTTGGATACCAGATTATACCTTAATGCTCCCTTCAACTTGCAAACAAAACAACTTTTGATTTTAAGAGTTTCATACGACTTATACGCTATGATTTCTTAATACTTCCTTACTTTATCTACAATGGTGGCAGCACTGGATGCACTGACAGTCATGGACACTATAGCCCGGGTGATTCCAACTCCTGCTACAACAAAAACCTAAAAAAAAAAACAAACAAACACACAGAACACCACATGTGAGACATTAACCATCCATGCTCACACTGAATACTATGTATTGGTTTTTAAACTGGTGTCCTACCAGCAAGTAAAATGTGACGAAGATGGGGCTAGAGGTGAGTCGAATCTTTGCCCTGGCTGAGGGCAGCTTCCACATCAGGAACACAAAGAAGGCCACATTAGGCACGAGCAGTAAAATGTCCCAGAACCGCACCCTAAGACAGAGAGGTGGTTATGAATGGAATCTGAAAGTATCATGAATGATTAACAACAAAGTGTGCTCTTCTGTACTATGCTTCCCAGTCATTTTATCTGCTATGTGATTACCTGGAATCTCCAATGTCCTCATAGAGAACTTGGAGACACTTGTGAGGCTTGGTGATGTTGGCTTCGGTGTCGGGTTGCCAGGTTGGGAATGATGTTGTGTTCTGCTGTGGCGTGGGTGAAGCACTGCCATTGTACTGAGTAAACCCAACCACAGCAGTTACTGTGGCTAGCATGGTGTCAGAGCCTGAGAGGAAACAGTGAATAAACAGGTGAATATCCACTAGCATTACTAGACATGTTTGTTCTCTTGCCTGCCTGCACCCTATTGTATTTTTTTATATGCCTATTTTATATTTTTGTACTCTGTTTTTTATGATTGTTGCTTTAGAGACAAGAGGGGGTTAAGATTTTAGGAGGTACTACTACGCAGGCACCTATCACAGCTTTCTCCTCTTAAATAAACATTATGTAACGAGACTGGCTGCTATTTCGGCCACTGTTGGAGTTGACTTTAAAGTGTCAACCGGTAAAACTAAAATAATCCCGTTAACATTCACTTAACTCAACAGTTGGACAAGAGTCGCGTTACAACAGCCGACCTAGCTTAAGTGTGATAAACAAAAATGAAAACGGGGCGGAGTAAATTCGTTACCGTCCTTGTTAGAATCACTTAAAGTTAATAACGACCAGCTACTCACAACGCAGTCTAAGCAGGAAGGTTTATCACATTACTTACAGTTAATATTAAAGGGCTTTTAAGCTAACGCTGCTACATTTAGCTTGCTAGCTTCCCTCGGAAAAGGCGTTGTTTGTGACTTAAATTATATTCCCTGCGCATTCACTGGAAACAAACACGGCAAAACAACAATGCTGGATGTAAATACGGCCTGTTAACTGGAATCCAGTACCACAGCATAAAAGCCGACTGGTTCCCGTTAGCATCAAAACAAACGTGATACGAGTACCAGCGTACGGACGCCGAACCACCGTAACGACAGTTTCACATAGTAAACATTAACATCTTACCGATCCAGAAGACTCAAATCCAAGGTTACAACTACTGTAAAATAATTGAGTGAACGATAAGACTCGAACACACGCTTCTTCAGTTGTCATACACACTGCAATCGACCAATACATCGATCACTAATAAGCGACATTGCTGTACTGGATACTTTCGTTAACAAATTTCCCAAGAGGTCAGCTGACACTCTCGCAGAGGAAGATGCCAACTCTCGCGAGATGACAATGTGACGTATGCATTTTCATAGCTGGCTGCGGTGTTGCCTTTTAATTTAAATTATAATAAACTGAAAATAAATGACCTATTGAATGAAGTATACACATTTTGATTTGTTTAACTAATTTATGCATTTTAATACATTTATCATTCCCCACTTAATTATATCATATTTTAATGCGGGTTACACATGATTTGTGTAGCCTTTTGAATTCCACTATTTATTCATTCATATAAGAGGGCGGGGATATTGTTTCACACCACTCAGTTAACAGTCACCTACAAAAGTTTTCCTTCGATTTTGCAGTTTTCGGCCTTGGGTGATGAGTTGGAACAAGGCCTTGGAACAGGAAGCACAGAGAGCTGAACCATGGCTGTGTGAACTGGTACCTGGAGAACCACCTTCAGATAAATGAAGAGGAGGGATGGTGCCTTATAGCTGTACAACAACACCGACATCTCATATGTTGCACTGCTGATGATGGAACCCTATGGTAAATCCATCCATTATCTATTACCACTTAGTGGTCAGAACCACTTTTCACATGTCAAAAAAGTTGTATTATGATTATATTTAGTGTTCATGTCAATTAAGTTGGAATCTCTCATATTTCATAACGCATTGACTGTAGGTTTGAAATGACATGCTGCATACTGCCATTGACCAGGCCAGGTATCTGATATTTTCTTGTTGGTTGGTAGCTGGCCAGCTGCTGCTAGCCTGATGGTCATTGTCTTTTTTTCTTTTTTTCAAGTTAATGGGGCCTCTAAATGTGTTTTGCCTGGGATCTTGGCACAAGCGATTGTAACATCTTATTCCGTGTATTAACGAATGATAATCATCAGGGATTGTTTCACCTCGTCCTAAAACAGAGCCACAAGGGAAATTGCTTGGTCACAGTAGCTTAGTTGCACATAAAAAAAACACTCTTCAGAACAACAAGTATAAAGAAAGACAAAATCACATAAAAATAAAATGTAAGTAAAAAACCTTGTAAAATAAAATAGTATAAGCAAAAAATTTACAAAATTAGCCTGTGTACAAATGTATCAACAAATAGAAATGGAAGTAAATATATATTACATACATAGGAAAAACTGCAAATGTTGACTTTTGAACATGTGTTCAAACACGTGTTAGGTTGAAATAAACCATTAATTCCCAGAGCAGCTACTCTGATGCATTTCTGAATGATCTGGTTGTTTCACAATACTTTTACTTTTAACTTTGTGAATTAAAATAGCATGTACCACACCAGGGTTTGAGAAAGTTGGAATAATGATTTTAGAGGATTTATTTAGTTTTCGCTGAGTTTGAATGAATGCATTTTAAAATGACCTGCGAGGTAAAACTACTGTATTGGTCAATGGAGTCTGGTGGGATTAAAAGAGAAATATCTTACTCTTTAACCATAAGGTCTGTATCTGCAGGGATCGTTTCCATAATGTTGTCCATAAAGACGCACTTTAAGTAGATATTCAAAAGTTGTTATAGATTCATCTTCTTGAATAAATAAATTCATACACAAGAATGTTTCTGTTTCATTTCTTTAATTGAATTCTCTTTGTCTTCTTCAAGAGGTAGCTGATGTTTTGAGCGCCTTTGCTGCTATATTGTAATATGGCTGTATTATTTTACTTTTATATGCTTATATTTGTCGTGTATATATATATTTATATATTGTTATAGAGGAACTCAATTTATCAAATGCTGTTTATTTGACTGAGTGCTTCATTTCCCCTTTATGGTTTAGGCAGAGGAAGCACACATGACATAAAGTTAATTCAGTGTGGCTGTGATGAATGGTTATATGATGACAATATATCACGAGGCTTGGGAATTTGCAAGGAATTTATTTATCAGATAAAGCAGAAAAAACACACACTTTATTTAAATTATATTACATTGGAGTGCCTTATCCTACAACAAAAACACTTCTTATCATTTTGTGCACTGTATTTGTGCTCTAGAATTCCAGGCACACTGCTGCTTCAGTCATACTTTATGCCAGTGTAAACTTGACAAGGAGTCCTGTATGATTACACAAAGCATCTAATATTGGACAAGCTTATGAGTAAAGACACAAAGCCGAATGTTCAAGCAAGAATAATGCGTCTATTGGCAAGGGAGAAAAATGATGAAGAATTTATTCAGGTGGCTATTTTATGATGAAGTTGTAAAACTATATACAGATGGAAACTTGCAAACAGCCTTTTTGCCTTGGATTTTCTTTCTTTCTATTATTTTTATTATGAAAAAATAGTGACACGGGCTTTGGGGTGCCCTGTCATCATCCTGTAGGCTAGGTGCACTGGTTCAGTCAGGTTAGCCTTAAATGTATATACATGAGTCTTCCCACTGATGGGGCTGATGTTGTAGAAGCTCAGCCTGTGGGTCTTGAAGCTCAGCTTGATTTCCAGCCTGCGTGACACTGTGGTCTTCTTTAGCGGTACACTGTGACTCTGCTCAAATGCTGCCAGCTGGTTGTTGAACCACATCAAACACCAGGAGCTCCGGCTGCTTTCTAAAGCAGATGGCAGCCCGCTGCGTGCTAGCTTCCCGCTGTAGCACACACCGATGATCCATGGAGATTCTTCAAGCTCCACTTCCCAGCGATGCTCACCTTCGGAGAAGCTCTGTGTGCTGAGGACCTGGAAGAAGTTGGTGAACCTCTGAGGAGAGGGCGGGTAGGGCTGTTTGACAGAGCTGAAAGTCACTGTCTTTAAGTCCTCAGAGAGAATGAGGTTAGGATGGGCCGTTTCTGGGTCAAAGGTCACCTCTGAAGGGTTGAGGGTGGTCCGGATGGCGCGCTGAACCTCTCCAAACCTGTCCCTCAGCTCTGCGTTCATGTTTTCCAGCTTGGGACAGACTCGTGCAGAGCTGACTTCTGCTTCAACAAGGTCTTCCTCTTCCAGCCCATCTTTTGCAAGTAACTCCACAATGTGTGGATGCAGACGTTGGAGATCATCACTGAATACAGTCTCATCTTCCTCAGTCAAGAGGGACTCAGCTGTGAGCACAGCCTGCCTCAGCTGCTTAGTCATATCAGAGGCTTGACTGCATCGACTCCTTATGCTGACCTCACCTGGACCTAACTCTTCCTCAATCATCTGGGTTACTTGGTCACAGTAGCTCTGAGACAAATCCTTTATCTGCTCTAACAGTTTGGACACTTGCTCTCTCAGCTGGGCATTAGCAGTGGTCACCTCCAACTCCCGTTCCTTTTCTCTCATCTCAACACCCTCTGCATTTTCCAACTTGAGGGTCAGCTCAGTGACTTGAGATGCCAGTTTAAATTTAGGCTCATCCATTTCCATTTTGCCTTTGCCGCTGCCTTTTACCTGGTCCAAAGAGAAAACCTGGTTTGTGCATCTAGACCCAATTTGAAAGTCAGTCTTTTCCTCACACTCCTTTGGAACAGAGCTAGCATCACTCTCCCCTGCTACATGACTGACCCCTGAAGCAGCGGAGAGGAGAGTACCAGCAGTGGCTTTGTACGTCTCTACGATACTGCACATTTTGAAGTTTTTCACAAGGGTTTTGGGTCCCTGGTACTCAGCCTGGCACTCGGGACAACAGTGTTGGTCAAGGCCTTCTCCCATGGTCTGCAGGCAGTCATAGCAATAGATGTGACCACAGGGAAGAGAAACAGGCTTGGAGAATAGTTGCAAGCAGATGGGGCATGTGAGCTCCAAAGCCAAAGCTTCTGGAGGAGGGTTTGTGGAGAAGCCTGCTTCACTCTTACTGACAGACATGACGGCAGGTGCTGGGAAATAAAACAATACAAAACTCAGGGTAAAGCTTTAGACATGTACAACACGGTTTAGTTATTTGCCTCTGTTTGGGTCTAATGGGTCTGATGGGGTTAATGTATATGAATCAGTGACTTGCGTTGAGGCTCGTGGCTGGTGAGGCACAGATTTACAATTATGAACGCAATGGAATCAACTGGTTGTTTCCACACTAACTGGTTAAGTTTCATATTGCAAATGAGCATTCTGTACGCACATATAGGTAAGGTACATATTTGACCAAACTCCAAAGAAATATTGTCAAAGCTATAGCGCTTAAGAGAGAGAATAAGATGAGACAAAGAGTCACCTTAATCGAATATATATGATATATTATAGTAATATTTTGTTGTTCAAACTTTATATTCTGACGATTTGATCCATTTTTAATACAGACAGTTCAACAAAATATCTTCCATCATTTACCATTTTTTGTTTTGACTGAAGGTCTAGTTTTGACGATGTTTTAAGCTTAGATATACAATCTTCTAGTTTTGGCTTTCACAGAGAAAAGATCATACAGTCAATGGAAAAGATCCTAAATGGACCTCTGCCGTACAGGTGACTCAGCGTAGAAGAAGAGCAACAGCATGAACCCGTGGCTCATTAGCGCCCTCTTCCATGAGGCAGAAGTACTGGCTGCCTCATCGTGCTTTTTCAGTTTGGTTTAATCAGATCAGCAAGACTAAACATGCAACACGCAGACATGAAACACATTAACTAGGCTATGGAAAATGATGACATATGATAAAAGTGTGTACAGCCATTATATTGGCGACATACAGCGAGTTAACCACAGGCACGCGCCAAAGACACGCGCTTCTCCCTGTATTTACACAGGAAATAGGTAAATTCAGTGATGCTGACTATAAAAGCGCTGCGTAGGTGTTTTTTTGTTTTTTCCCTCTAGGTGTGGTGGGGACAATTCAGTTACTAACTCAGTTACTTTTTGGGAGAAGTAACTAATAACTATAATTAATTACTTTTTAAAAGTAACGTGCCAACACTGATCAGCTTTTTATGGTGACAGGTGTGGTACTGCCCCACCGCCTCACCTGACCGCAAGTCCCGGCTGAATACACGAACTGGATTAGTTTTTTATTAATCTCAATACGAGCACTGAGATCTTGATGTTGTATTAAAGCTTTAAAACAACATCAAGATATTGGTGTATCAAAAAGACTTGTTTTGTTTGTTTGTTTGTTTGTTTTTTTGATACACTGTCTACAAAGTGTGGGAGTCTGTGTTTAACATACTCAAGTGTTACTAAAGGTAAAAGGTCCTGTATACTGCAAAAGGGTAGACGTACATGAACATGTTGTGAATTTATGCTGCACTTTAAGAAGAAAACAATCAGGAAGTCGGTAACAACAACCAGTATGACGAAGCAGAACACATGGCAACAGCACAGCAGAAGTGTAAATGGTGAACTAATAAAAAACAGCCCATCTTTCAGCACATACACAGGCTAGCCCAAGGTTGCATTAAATAATACTTACTGTAAACAGGAGTGTAGCTGCAGGATTGTGTCTAATGAACGCGGACTGCAAAGAGCAAATGTAAGAGCTATTAACAGTTAGTTGCGTCGTCAGCTTGCGTCACGTCTGCAAACTTTTAAGTTTCGATTGTCAGTGAGCAAGATCTCCAAGTAGCTTAGCTACGTTTACTTTAGCCTAACTGACCAGACTTATTGTCAGTCGGATTCTGCTCCAAGGCTTATATTTGATTTCAATTTCATACAAATAATAATAAAGATTGATATTATTGTTCAGAAGCACGTCTGATAATATAAAGGCAGCGAGAACGCTCGATTCCATACAAACGATTTCATAAAGTGATTTTTAAAAGAAAGAGGCGAAATCCAACTTTAAAGACTCACCGTGTTCAACAGTTGTTTGTGTCGCAGGTTCCTCTTCAGGTAAGAAGCAGTAATACGTAGTGACGCATCTACGCCTTTAATGAACACTGACGGCTTCATGTGCGACTCTCTCTGCTGCCTCTTGTTCCAACCGGAGTCTGTTTGAAACTCTTTACAAATTTGCCACGCCGTTCCCCAGTCATTGCCGACAGTATACTATATTATTTCTTATATTCTGTTTAAATAATAAAAAACAAGGATATTATTGCACAAACTTTCATAATGTTGAAACTATTAAAACCACGGAGGAGCTGGCAGTTGAATCCAGCTGTATCCAACCAGCCTCAGATGTGTGACTCCACCATGTGCGCTGGGTTCTGCTCCCGTTTCTTCCTGTTAAAAGGAAGTTTGTCCTTGCCACCTTCACCTCAGTGCTCGGGCATTTCTTTAAAGCATCTTCAGACAATTTGAAGAGATTTTGACGCAGTACACATAAAATTGAAATGAAGTGGAAAAACAAAATGCACAAGGTTTTAAATTCATTTATATTTCTGTACATTTAAAAGCTTTATTGCATCTCCATACAGCTGGATGATAAAAATCATGCACAAATAATAAATATAACAGTCTCATTATCACACAAAGGCACAGCTAAACCACCTCCAAGGTCTGCCCTCACATCTGGAATTAAAGTCATTCCAGAAGTCAGTCTCAGCTCCTCATTCTTGTAGTGTACAAACATTTCTCAACTCTGGAGTTGGGTACCTGAAAGGAGGACGTGATATGTGCTTTCTGTACTTTCACAATGATCATCATTAGCTCACATTCGTCAGTACTCATGTATTACCATGATGATAATAATAATAATAATAATAATAATAATAATAATAATAATAATAATAATGGCATTATAGCTTTTAACCAGCTTACTTTGCATTTATCCTCAACTCAGCAGTTATCACACCGGAAATCACCAAAGTGCCAGAGGTTTCAAGTATTAAAAACACGCCTGTGCTTCACAAAACCAATGACGTTCAAGGGCAGACCTTGGCTATCTCAAACACATCAAGGTCAAACAGACTCTAAAATACTCCAGACATATTTGGTTTCTTGGAACATGTAGCTACAAACTCTCAAATCTCCACTCATCTTTTCATTTTCTGTTACCAACAACACACAGGCACACAATTGCTCTATTGTCCACAGAATAAGGGATAACAGGTTTGTCTTGTAGCTGTGTGTGCCAAGGCCTCTTTTAGCTGGTCACATCACTGGCATTAGCTTTAGTCAGGTCACTTAACCGTTGGCTTTGCAGGGTTTAGGCAGCACCTGCTAAGAATCTAATAAAGCTAAATGTCTTAATTTCTGTACAGTACTTTTGGTCCATGAAAATGAGTGAGCTGTCCTGCCTACACACAAAAAATTATATTTTATGATGACTATCACAGTGGCACACACAATAAGAAAAAAATATAACAGTCCAAATGCATACTCGTCACATTCATGGTTGCATTTTCACACACAAATAGCAAATCATGACGCTATCAGTCAAGGTCAGTACTGCATGATTGTTTCTAATTTTGGAATGTAGATGCATATTGTGAAATCATTTGGTTCCTTCTCTGAGTGCAGTATAAGGAGGGATAGTTGCCTCTTTATGTTCCAGTTCATTTTGTGGCCCATAAACAGGCTCCACAGTTGGAAGGTCTAGCAAAGGCAATATTCAATCAAGCTGGCAAGAATCAGACACCATACGAGCTTGCCTTGGTATGTGTGCATGTATGGGGTTTGGTATTTGCAAGTGTGCGTCTACAGCAGTACTTCCAGGTCCAGTTCAGGCAGAGGCTCCTTCCAATAGGAGAAACTGCTGTAGTCGGGGCAGTCAAGAGCAAAAGACGTGCTGCCGTCAGCAGAGAGCACAGGGAAGAAATGCTCAACCAACTCACTGAGGTGACTGTACCTGCAAAACACACATAGGGTTAAATAGAAAAAAAATGACTCAGAATTACATTTGTGAAACTGCCTGAAAACAATCCCTCTGTAAATTAGTGCACTATATATGCTGCCGTAAGCCCATACATTCCCAGACGAGTAAGGCCACTCATTGCTGCAAGGATTTTTCATACCACCTCTAAGAAATCACAAAGTCCCTTTTTTATATGCTTAGGTGTTTAAAACTATGGAAAATGTGTATATATTCATTGCAATGTACTTCTCTCTCAATGTTCTGCCGCATACTTACGAGGACTTGTTGACTTTAGTCTTCTCCTGAATGAGCTCTCCTTTTGGGTTGACTGTAAATATCCTGGTGTCAGGCACTCCCACCTGCTTATAAGCGTACGCATCCTGTGAAAGCGAAGGAAAGAACAAGAGACGTAACCTTCACGTAACCTTTGTAGTATTATGTACAGTAAAAATAACGGAGTGGAGTAATCCACAATCAGAAATCTTTAGCCAGTGTTTTCTTCATGTCCACAAGCAAGGCTTCATTTCTACCAGCTAGAACATTTTAAACAGAAAAAAAAAAAAAAAATTAAAAACACGTTGGTATGTTCTCTGCTTTGGCAAGGCCATAACTTAAAATACACTTGCTGATTAAGACTACTGCTGTTATAAAAGAGTTTGCAGCACTGCTTACATTTGTCCTGTTGCCGAAGGCCGCATAGAAGGGCCGTCTCTTTGGGTTGAACAAGTCCCTGATGTCACCGAGACAGGCGATTTTAAACACCTCCGGCTTCTTCTCAATCACCTCTCTGCACAGAGGAGAGTTTAAAGTCACAAAGGTTATTTGGTTTAATGTTTGTTGCCTAGCATACATTTATTTACACTCACTTGCCACTTCATTAGGTTCACTAGAAAAAAAACGATGCATTCTAATATGACAGTCCTGCACTACATCTTATTTTCACGAAGATTGTGGTATTCAGCATGTGTTTAAAAAAACAGAGAGAGCTGTTGATTCAACTGTGTTTTCATTTTGGAGGCTGTGGTTTGTAACTGTCAAGTGCTGCACTGACACATGTTTCTGTTATTCTGACAACCCCATTTAATTCAGTGGGCTAGGCTAAATAACATTTTAAATAAACACTTTAGTTTTTAATTCATTAATATGATTTGACGGCACCACAAAGTACATCCTCCAAAATGATCCTACAGTTGAATTACCACCTTTCTTACATATTTACAACATAAACTGAATATTTTAACAGTAATGAGTGGATTTAGTGCAGGGCTGTTATATTACAGTGTATTAGTATATGAACTGTGTGAGAAAATATTTCTTTCAATGTTGCAGCTGTGTATTGGTGTTTGTAAGATTTCATGTGGCCACTAGAGGTCAGCAGTGCCTTGCACTGATCTTCAAACTTCAAGGACGAAGACCAGACAAGACAAAGTAAACAATGTGTCTTAGTAGGACACTCTGTGCTCAGTAGTTCAGTTAGAGTGTGGTACCTGTGTAATGCTGAAAAGAGGCTGCTAGGAGCCAGCAGCACAGGGCCTTTAGGCAGGACAGTGCCTTTGTCATTGACCCACTGCAAGTAGTCTTTAGTGATGGCAGCCATTCCTATAGCGCGCGCTGAACAATATAAGAACTTGTAGCCATTTCTGCAAGAAAGCAAATTTACATTAGACACTAAACAAAACAGATTAACAGAAAAAATGGAGTTCTTAAGTTCTGCTCCTCGCAATTACTGCTGCATGATGTCCCTGAACACTTCTAACAGTATTTTTAACAATGCATACTGTAGTCTGTTTGAAAGAGGAAAACATCTGGCAGTGTTGATAATAAAGCTGAAGCCAAAATGACATCAGGATGAAATCATGAGCAGAAGATACATTTGATCTATGTTTGCTTGTTCTGGTTTGAGTAATGTGTGTGGGAAAATTTAAAGGGAAGAACACCAAGTAAGAGGTTTTGTTCTTTTATAGTCATCATTTTCTAGTTGACTGGAGAAAATATTTCAGAATGTCACATACTGGTGTATTTTGTGGTAGAGCTTGGCAATGCCTTTGTGTGTCCAGTCCTTTCCAAACTGAGGTAGAATATGACCCAGAGCATCGGACCTGCAGGACACGGAAAGTGGAGAGTTTGAGCTCAAACATGCACATAAAATAACAAAAAATTATTGCTTTGTGAATCTTTTTTAGCAAATTAGGAAGTATCAGTTCATTTGCATACAACATTTATGTTCTTTCTAGACACTATACTTTGTAAGAAAACTGGGTTTTTACTTGGTGATGGTGCCGTCTATGTCAGATATGATCACACGGTCGTCCCAGTTCCACAGGTAGATGGCAGCCTCACAGCGACAGGTGCCCTGGTATTGTGTGGTCACACTGAACACCACCTTGTTGGCTCCTTCGCGCAGGTTTAGATGCTCCTAGTTACGGCAGAGAGTATTTAAATGCATCAAAAAACATACTGTTGATTCATCCTCTCTAGATATGTTGGGGCCGTGCAAACATGTATGTGAGTTAATCTCTTACTATCTGCTTGGAAGTCAGGCGTAGTGATTTGCGGTACATCTGGCTGATAGACTGCGTGGCGTTAAGGGTCTCTGTTGATAGACTGGAGGGAATTATGGCTTTCCTACCAAGCCCCGCTACCTCATCGCTGTCCATGTCATCCAGTGTTGCCCTGAAGAAACAACACACATGAATTAATCCTCTGTGTCTGATTTAGGATTGTCTAGCAGGGTGATGAATGTTAATACAACAAAGAAAAAAAGGAAATTATTTAGTGATTTGTCCATGAAAAAACATCTATCCATCTATCATTTATTGGTTTCAGATGTCTTGTGCTTTGATATGGTTGATAAGTGTTGAAAGAGCTAGTCTTTGTTGTTGCCAAAATTACTGAACTATTTATAAAGACAATCGGGACTAATACACAAACCTTTCAGTGAATGAGTTAATGATGATGATTTTTGCCACAGCTGATCTGTTCTTGTGTTGTTGTAAATGTGTGAAGGGCAACACAGCGACATCTAATGTTGACATGATCCTTCCTTAAAAAATGTCTGCTTAGGCTGCTTTGGGTTTTATGCTGAGTGAGTTTGTCATCACTGGATTGGATGAATTCTAACAACCAAATAAATACAAACGCACAAGCAATCCTTGAATTCAATCAGAATAATCGCCCTAATTTTATCTTATCAAGCTGTGGAACAGCTGTGGAACAGCTGTAGAGCAGGAGGGAGAGCTGAAACTGTTCCAGCTGAAAGCCAGCATGTAAGGTTTTACAAGGGCTGTTAACTTGTGTTAGATGATTTCTTGGTGAAGTGACTTACTTTACTGTGGAAGAAACACTTGCTAGTGGCTCCTCTTGCTCCTCCTTTGAGTGTTTCTGCTGGAAAAACAAGGAGTATGAGTATCTAGCACCATTCTAAACAAAATGTAATGTAATAAAGTTTCTGATCTAATCATTTAATTCCTTCCTACAAAACATATTCCTCTTATGTATTACAAGAAGTGATCATAAAATAAATCTTACACCTTACATGTCTGTAGTTAGTGCTGGTGCCAACATGTATTAAATCTTTTCCAGCTGTTACTCTGTTATAACCCAGTAAGTAACTATTAGCATGAGTTCCTGAGTATCTTACCTGGCTGTTATCCAGTTGTCTTCTTCTCCAGGAAAACCACCAGCGTCCAGACTTTTTGGGCATCTTGTCCTTCACAAGTCGCTCTACCGTACTCTGTGCACAACAAAGAAGGCAACAAATCGATCTGGCTAAGTAAGATCACAAGATCTGTGCAACGTTGTCAGTTCACTTTACAACCAATGACACAACTCTTGTGTCTTAATTAAAGTTTCTAACATCCAGCTAGAAACATCATTCGTTTCTGCCGTCTAGTTTAAAAACAATAAAATACCTTGGGTAGGTTTTTCTGGAAGGTTGTCATTGACAAGACCATTGGAGCAGCCACTGCCCAGTTGTAATAGCTGTGAAAAAATAAAACAGCAATTAAGGAATGTCTGTACACCACTGTGAATGGTATTATTTTAATGAATACATTACTAAATAATTACTTTTAAATCTTACTTAGAGTTTATGCAGATGACAAGACTCGGATCTTCTATGATTCCTGGGTTATTAGCAAAATCCTGGTATGTCACAAGGTGCTCCATGAACTTTTCTGAGGTAAGAGCAAAAGCAATGTTAGGGCTGGTTTATTTAGGACAAACGACAGTGAAATACCAGCACACATTCACGCATACCTTTAGTGATTTGGCTGGTGTCCCCCTCTTGTCCACATAGAGACATGCTGACGTCCATGTTGTAGGAGGTGGAATCTGACAGGTACTCTGTCCCACTGTCCATCGCACCACTGCCCACTGACTGAGGCGAGTGGCTTCCTGAACAGGAGCCCTGTTCTGCTCCTTGCTGTAACGCTCCCTCTGCCTCACTGCAGGCACACCAGACTGTTTTAAGTAATCTAATGTTTTGCTCAATAAAGGGCCACATATAATAGATTTTACAGCATGATTATTGGATCGCTCCGAAGACATTACTGAATATGACCCTCTAATATATTAAGGATTCAAAAACCACACTTATTCCAACTTTAAATTTTCACCATTTAAATATAAGAGATCACTGCAAATGAGCCATTTTCCCCATATACAGTGTTTCGTGACGCATATCCACTGTGTGTCATCATACCTTTTAGGGAAGTAAAGGGCAGCCACCTCGGGGTCCAGTGTGGTCAGGTCATCCAAGTAAATATCTGTCGGTCCTAGGTGGTGATTACGTTTACCTGTGACCAATACATACATGAACACTGACATACTTTACACTTACAATCTAAACTTAGACATAAAATCTTAGACAAGTACTTCACCTTTCTTCTTGTCCTGATGCTCTACTTTGGAAGGGGAATCAGAGGAGTTTGCAAGCCCCTCTGCACCGGTCAGACTGACCCCAGCGTCTCTCACTTCAGCTTTTACTACAGTTTGTTCGGTAAGTGAGCCTCCAGCCGACCCATCAGTCACACCAGGTACACCGTCCTCCTCCCCTCCTTCAGCACAGGGATCTATTCCACTGTCCCATTCACTGATATGGGCGTTATTATTGGAACCCTCTTCCCTTTGCTCAGATAAGGCACCCTGGTGGTGTAGAGTTGATGATTCTATACTACTTGGATTAGTTTCTGGGACTGTGCTGTCTTCACTCTCTTTTAGGAGTTGTTTTTGAGCATTGTTGGGTTTGGTCACATTGACCACACCATTTTCAGTTTCAATGGTAATGGCATCAGTCACAGTGCTAACACGCTCAACACTCACTGGGCTTTTATTGTTAGAAAGGGAATCATCACCGTTGGTGACTGAACCAAAAGACAAGTCTCTGTTCTCTTCCTTCCCCAGAGTAGATTCAATTGTTGAGTCATTATTCGGAGATGACACACAAGACTTGAAGACGTCACTGGAGCTGCAGTGGGCAATGTGACAGTTTTTGTCCTTGAATGAAGGTAGGGTGGCAGGGTTGTCTTGTATGGAGTAGCTTTCTAAATCAAGGGAGCGAGTCCTAGGTTGTGGTCTGACCACAGTTACACTGCCCACTCTTCCACAGCTGATCACAGGATCAAAGCCCATGTCAAAGGAGTCCTGTCTCTCAATCGTGCGGAAATGAGAGCTGCCTGAAGAGGAGGTGTCCGGCAAATCCATCGATGTCTTCTGTGGCTGACACAGCTGTGAGTGGGAGGGCAGAGTGAGAAGTTTAGGACACGGTGTCAGGCAAAGTGTATAGACATTCACACATCTGTGTGGGAGTGTATGTCGCCATACCACTGGAAAGCCTCCCCAGTTCCACTCCATCTGAGGCCCAGATGACTCTTGGGTTTTAATCACAAGCTCAGAGTCACTCTTGGGAGAAGATGGCCGGCTATGGAACACATTACTGTGAAGGAGAAAAAGGACAGACATAATTAATATAAGAACAAAATGCACTGAATAAACGGAAGACATCCAGAACAATTCCAAACGTCGCAGCTGCTCACTACAAATGAATTATTACAGTAACTAATTCACTCTAAAGATAATCTTTTCTCACTTTTCTGATGGTGACTGTTCTCCTTCCGAGTGTGGATGAGCGTCTCTGGTCTGCGTGGCCCCAAGCTCCACAGTTGGCTCCTCAGACAGCGAATAGTACACTGATTTACTTTAACACACAAAAGAAAATCTTTCAACTTTGGTGTCAGCTCCAAACTATAGTTTAAATTCCAATACATACTTTGAAGATACTGAGAACCAAATGCATCCCTGTAAATGGGTGACTGTATTGACAATCGCTAAGTGAATCAACATCACAGCTCTTTCTGCCAATTCCTTTTTTATGGTAGGGTGCATTTTGCTCAAGGAATTTCAAGATGGCCGACATGATCCATACCACCTTTCCCAAACATGGCCATGATAGCAAGTAGAATTATTAATTACTGCTCGTGGTTATATGTCTCCAGCAACCAGTCAGGTTTGTCTAGATCACCAGTATGCCTCTCCAGACTCACAGAATATATGAAGTCAAGAATTAAAAATAAAAAAGTGTTTTTGAAAAATATAATGATACCACTGTCTCTCCTTTTGGATATGAAATATCCAATTTATCCCATTAGAGTTTGTGTGAAAAATTTGTCATAATTAGAATATGAATTCTTGATTTATGGCCATAAACATTTTTGTTTTGTGAGGTCACAGTGACCTTTGAACACCAAATTCAAATCAGTTCATCAGTGAGTAAACATCTGTACCACACTGGAAAAAATTCCCTTCAGGAGATAACACATTGTTACGATAGTGAGGGATGAACAACACAAACACACAACGCCACGATAAAATTCCTTCGAAACTGCTGTTTTAAATTCAGGACTGTAACTTGTGATCAAAAACTAGTGATATGCAATGCAGCAAGGTAATGTACTAGCCAGTTAGTACTAGGCAGTAATTACTTTATTACCAAGATGCAAAGAATTGACTGGTGATTAGATACGAGACTTAGAATACACAAACAAAACAGGGCCTGTTTTCCAAATGCACAGGGTAATCTGTCACACACACGCCATCCTCTTACAAGGTCCAAAAGCATTATGATTGCTTGTTAGTGACTCCCAGAAATCATCACATACACTACATTACAGATACTCCCATTTGAGGAAAGCGAATCACTTCACCTTAAAAATATGCTGAAGGGACTGACCTAATGCTCAAAAGTGTGGCGACTTCCTCTGGAGCAGGGCTCTCTTGCTGAGCCCGCTCAGTTTCTCTTTCACACTCCTTCTCTCTTTCTCTCTCGTCTGATGAGGAGCTGGCCTCTTCTCTCAGGTGAGTGTCGGAGCGCATGCGTTTACGGCGGCGTTTCTTCCTGCGGGTGCCAGACCCAGCGGCGGAGGATCCCTCAGTGGTCTCCTCCATCTCCCCAGGAACCTCGAGCGGAATCGGAGAGGTGCAAAGGTGGGCTGGGACCTGGGGCAGCGAAGAACAGGAAAGAACAATGTACAGTGAATATAAAGAAACAAAAAGTATAATTTGCAGAGGTTAGGCCAGTGGCCTTTAATGATGGTCCCCTCACCTCCATATTTTCATTTTCCTCCACAAAAAAAGCTTCTCCATTGTCTCCCAGCTTCATGTGCAGGTCAACTGATTCTCCATTAATCTCAATGTCCACCTAAAATTGCAAGGAGTTTGTGCATTTATGGTTAACTAAGAGCAACCACAACACTATATGCAGTAACAGGAGAAGAATACTATAATACAGATAGTGAAATAAGACAAGAAGAACACTGACAATCTTTTCCTTGGAGCGCAGCACACCCAGCTTGCCAAAGCGGACGTGAAAGGGAGAACATTGGAAAGATCCGTCAGGCTGTCGCACCACGATGACATCAATGCCTCCTGTGAGAGTGGCGGGGTTAAGGCCACGGTACAGCTCCTTCACAGTCACAAACACCGTCTCTGCCAACTGGCCCACAATGTTCATGGTTTGGGACTAGAAACAGAAAGAAAGAAGTGAAAACAAGAGAGGTCAAGTGGCGTGACACAGCAACAAAAAGTGTCTACTGTGCATTCTGCATTTTCTGTAGTCACGGGTTTACAGACCAAATCCAATAATGTAGAATTATACCTCCAGTGAATCAAACTAAACAGATGACATTAAAAAAGCATATATAGTCTATAATGGATACAATACATATGTAAGCTTTCCTGTCAACAAAGAATAGAACTCATATAATCAGCTTCATTTGCTTTAGGCAGAGGAATTTCAAACCTTTCCACTCAGGTAACCTCCAAAAACAGAGCAGTGTCCCTTAAACAACAGCTTTCAGTAAACCATTCTGGCCTTTGCAATTGGATTTTGAACATGACGAACATGCCAAAGGTCACCAGCTAGGAGTTAAGACAAGATCTGCTGAACACTTATGTCAATATTTGCCACCACAAGACAAAATCAACCACTGAAGTCACTTTATTGGCAGGTCATGGCGACTATGTCAAAAGGTTCACTAGGTGGAGTTCCTATGCAGATGAACAATGCAAACTGGGCAGACTGGACATTTCCATATTACAGACGAGTATGAGACAAAGACACAATGCTGAATTTGGTTGAGTCTTAGTTTAGTAAAACAAACAAAAGTGCCCCTTTTCCGCAGCAGGTATGAACACGTCCAAAAACATGTAATGAACTGAAGTGGGACTCAGAGACAAACACGTAACCTCAAGCGGCCTTACAAGCCCTCATCCTGTCAAACCAGTACTTCTTTAACCACCACAGCTTGTTTCTATGTTCAAATGTCAGGAGAAACCTCTGGAGTGAAATGGAGGACTGTAACAAACTCTAGTCACAAACCGGAGGCCAGACAAAGCACCTCTCAATACCATTCTCCAATAGTCACATACAGTACAATAAAGGATATTTTAAGAACAAAACTGATCAAATTAGATGAGATGAGTCAGACTCAGCTGAGTCTCAGTTTCTACTATTACTGTATATTAAAAATCTCCAGAAATGTATTCTTCCATGGACTTAACAACTCAATTAAAAAGCAAGTTTTCATAATAAAATTATCTTTTTTACTCCTATAAATCTATAAAACAAAACAAGTGGCGTATACTGTATGATAACCCTACCCCTGCCTATAACATATCCATAGTCCATATTACTCATGTCTTACCCACAGTGAGGGATGTAGGTGTCCCCTTCCCACCAGGCTGTGTTGCCCTGACCTCCCCTCCGCCATACAGCACCACTATAATGGACTTTCCAATCCCAGGAACCGTCTCAAGAAGCTTCACCTCCATGTCCACATGAGAAAACTAGTCGCTCCGCTCCACATTAAGCTCACCCGCCTCTTAAAGTTAATGCTCGCGCTCATTCCTTTCTGTGACTGTCGGGTTAAATTTTGTTAGTGTTGACACTTTTGAAATGTAGCCATATAAAAGTTTGGACAGTCAATTAAAACTGTTAAGCCAAATCAAACTTCACAGTCGTCATCAGAGATGACAGAGCTCTAGTCCTCTCTTCTTTGAGCTAGCATTCAATAATATCGCAGGCTATGAAAGAATCCTAGTATATTCACTCACTAATGCTTCCTCTATCTCACGCAATTTCACAAGCACACACACAAACTCCTGTCAGACTGAGTTCATACTTCCTCTCTTGTCCTCTGCACATGACAGCCAGACTAGCAGTTTCTAAAAGGCTTGGGCAGGCTATTCAACCACGCTTGGCATGGAAGCGTGCACACACAAACTGATCAGCCACACAGTTTCTGGGCATGACCACAGCTCTCTGGACCATCAAAGATGAGCAGACTCACTATCCAGCAGTCCTGCTCAACCAATGCTGGAAAATCCGTTATAATCCTAGCCGATCCAAGAGGAACTCAAGCAAATAAATTGGATGGACATCACTTCCTGTCGTGAATATAGATGCAGACTCAACGGAAAGGTAGGCCTAAGTGGAAAATAGCTGCTGGGAGGCTGTTAGTTTCGATGTAGCTAATAAACTTTGTTGTGCAGTAAAAATACAACAACTTTATTCTTCCCTTCCACGTGACTCATCCAACAATGCAAATGTAAAATGAGTATTTAGCTCAGGGCCTTCTGGTGTGTATCACCAATGTCTTTGCTGATTATGTTGTTATATGATTAAGAGTGACACGTTTAAAATTGCCAGGTCAGCTGTAAAGAGAAAGCGGGAAGAACAAAAGCCTGCAGTCAAATCTATAGTAAAGGAACATTCGAGGGGTAAAATAAGAGATTAACGGTGACATAAATGGATAAAACATTTTGCATAGAACTGTGTAGTTTGTAATTCTTTCAGTAGCTTTCCTCTGCTAATCCCTTAAGTGTACATTTGCAAATTCCCCAACTTGACTGCAGACACTGATTAGTTTTATAGATGTGTATATGTTTAAGTTAACCTGATAATTATTTGGCCCATGAAAGCATTTCAAAATGATTTTTTAAAACAGTTAATGAAAGCCTGAGAAAGTGAGTCCAAGACACAAAAGATATTTAGTGCAGCAAAGCCACAAATTCTCACATTTGCAAATCTGACAAACAAATTTCAAAAATGCCATTTGCATAATAATTTTTTCAGTGGTAATGTACAACCAAGTGTGTGGCAAAAGAACCTTTTGGGCTTTTACTAAAGCTTAAGGAAACACTGACGTTACCTCACTCTGAACGGCATCTTCTTTTGGACAGTGAAATGTCTGTTTCACCAGATTACACAATGTCTATACCACCATCACTGACTCAGACAGCGGTGAGGAAATCGGTCCCTCAGGGAGCAGGAGACCTCATTTGGTGAGGAAACGAACTCATGATGTTATGGGGATGGTTTAATGAAAAAAAGTAAAAAGACTTTAGAGATTCATTAAATGAGTGCGTCACCAATGTAAACACAGATACAACGCACACTTCAGTAACTTCCGCAGCAGTCTCACGTAGCCTACAGTACAACGTTGAGACATTCAAGTCTCGACACTCGGCACGAGTGAAGAAATACACTTGCTCTGCTATTCATTCAAAAATTTCAAAAGTGCTATTTTCGAACAGCAGCTACATTCCTCATTGTCTGTTGTTCAACTTCATTAAACCTTACCTTAATCAAACTGTGAACTCACTTGTGTTGAATCATCTTTACGGCCGTACAACGATGTGTGTGAGTTAAAACAAGTAAAACAATTTCACAAACTACCATAACTCTTCTTCCTCTGACTACTTAACATTTTCCGGGAATGTTTAACATTCCTGTTGTTTATTCCTTCCCTACTAGAGATGAGAGAGCAGCAGACATAGCAGCTTACCTTTCGTGTTGCTTTTCAGATTGAGAAAGCGTCCATCTTCCTACTGTACCGCGCAAGCGCGTGCACCAGTCAATCAATCCGATAGCCAATGAGAAACCTGGAAAAGAATGAAACGTCCCGCCTCCAAAGTTGAACAGTAAACAAAGCGTCCAACGATGCATATGGTCTTTAGGATTTTTTGTAATGTAATGCGAATCAAGTACTATATTGCTGTATATAATATTAAATTTTATGTATATTCAGTCTATTAAATTCCAGATCTATTCCACGTATGTAAACAAACACGGATGCAAAAATGTCATAATAATTCTGCTCTCTCCTGAGGAAAACATATAAAAACAGCCATAAACGTTACTACAAGGAACACTTAATGCACTTCTCCATGAAACATGTTGCTGGGCCACAAAATCTACTTTTAAACAAAAAGCTTTAAATCACACCCAGATAGACCGATCTGCAGTGGTATCACAGAGAGGGAGAGGAAGAAGCTGGATAACATCATCGGGAAGTCCAGCTCTGTCCTGGGCTGCCCTTTGGACTTAGTGAGGGAGGTGGGTGACAGGAGAGTTCTGGCTAAACTGTCCTCCATGCTGGACAATGAGTCCCACCCTATGCATGGTGACCTGACAGGACTGAGGAGCAGCTTCAGTGACAGACTGCTTCACCCTCGATGTGTGAAGGAAAGATACAGAAGGTCTTTCCTTCCTGCTGCTGTTCGGCTCCACAACTAGCACTCCTAATATGTGCAATATATCTATTATTTATTATATCTTTGCCATTTCTGAATGCTGTTGCAAACTGCAATTTCCCCATTGTGGGACAAATAAAGTTTTTTCTTATTGTTATTCTTATATGTTGATACTGTTAACAAAATTACATTTACGTTACATACAGTACAAGAGGGCATAAAAAAATATTTGGACAGTTTCACCATAATGTCACTGTGTGTGTTTGATTTGTTTGAGTTAAATTCAGTCTCTAGATGGGAGCTGTTGCATTAAAGGAATCCACAGATGAAAATAAATGATGACAGTGCCAGTTATAACTGTAGACACATACAGACACAGTACTGGTTTAAGGCAAAAGCATGGTGTCATGCTCACAAAACTAATTCTCTACTGAAGAGCCACCGATTAAGCTGGCCTATAACTCACCCTGTAGGAATGTCAGAATATCTAAAAGGTTTCTAAGATTCAAGAAACAGGAAAGGTGGGTTCCAACTTTAACTGATTGCACTGATCCACTGTTTAATCATGGTTGTTTCATGCAACAAAGTGGTACAGAATCTGTGACTGACATTTAGCGAATGCAACAAAGACGTGGATTGGTGTGTTTTTGCATTGTGTTAGATATGAACTCAGTTGCGCATGTTTCACTGGTTTGGGGTTCTAAGTCTGGTGTGTGTGTGTCTGTTTGGTCAGGATCTGTTGTTTGCATTGCAAGTTGTTCTTTACATTCCAAACGTTCTAACTCTGCATTAGGACACATTACAGCCCAAGCATCTTCCAGTGGCCCATAGTTTTCGAAATCATCTTGAGCTTTTTGTAGATTGTCCTATAAGACTAATACATATGATCTTAAAAACAAACAAACAAAACATGGGTACATTTTCAGTCACGACACAAACCTTCGATCAGAAGATTTCCTTTTACAATCCACAACTTGTAGGCCTCATCTTCCATCGCATTCCTAAGTTAAATAAAACACAAAGACATTTCTAAATTATACACTATCAGTACCTTCAACCGACACAATCATGGTTGTGAAAAACACAAACAAACATGCAAACAACAACCTAGTTACCTTTCTGGAAACATGAACAACTGCGTGCAGAGAGACAAAGATCAGCTGTGACAAGACAATCTGATCCATGTCCTTCAACATTGCAGGGCTGAAGCGAAGAGGACCCAGTACAACTGAGCACGTCTTCAAAACCAGTGGTGTTGAGGGAACCTGTAAAATAAAACATATGTAACAATACACACACTGTTTGATCAACATGCAAACACACATACATGACAACGCCCATAGCACTGTACAAAATATGTCATAAAAAAACATTCACAAACCTCTTGATGAAGCAGGGATTGTTTGGCTTCAGCAGGGCCATGCTCTTGTTCACATGGAAAACTTCTTTGAAAAGCAATAACATTGTTTTAGTTAAATCATTTCACATCATGAGCAAGCACGGTCATCTTTATATTATAATAGCCTTCATTAAAACAAATGTGTCCTAGTTTTAACATATATATAATATGTAACATAGCCATTCAACTTAAACACAAAAAACACTAAACAAACGTTTTGCTAAACGACCAGTCCCACAAATTCTGCTGCTAAAAACCATTTAGCCTATAAAAACATTGACCAACAGCTGAAACACCGTAAATTCCATTCTTGCTCAAGACACTCAAACACTGAATAAAAATGCTGATGACAACAATGGTTAGCCATCTCCATATACACTGAGGACAACACTCACTGAAAACCTGCTTCACTCATTCTAACAACATTTTATAATTAACTATCAAAATACTTCCAACTACAAATTCTCTTATTTCTTACTTAAACATACATACATCACAAAAAAATAACCTACTAACTGACTTAAAAACTAAATGATACAGTAGTGAATCATATTCTTATTGTGGTCTACAATGTAACACAAAACTATCAAAAACATTTACTACATGGTTATAATTTTCTAACTATTGTCTAAACCACATGAAACGACATAACACAATGTACAACTGACATGTTGTTAAACACAAATGAACACTTATCATTACTTAAACAGAAATAAACTCTTTTATCATTACTTTTAAAGCTGAAAACAGTACACAAAAGTACAAAAGTAAACAAAAGACACTTACCTCAAGGAGCTTTGTCAAATGGCAAATTGAAAAAAAGAAAAGAAAAAACCCAACCAAGACCAATCAAACCACTCAAACCAACCAAAATTCCCACAGAAATTACTAAATCTATGTCTCTAACCAACTGCAACCAAAAGAAAGTTTTGAACTGCAACCCCAGCCAAAGTGGTAACTAACAGTCCACACATTTAAAGCAACTGCTGAGAAGGTGGTACTCTAAGGATCCCATACCCCACCCTCTTCAGTGCTAATGATATGGACTAACCACAGCTACTGATCTACAAATTACATTTCATGGTCATATTTTTCACAAAATACATTTTTACATCAAAAACACAGGATAAATTCATTCACATTAGAGTCAAATATTTCCCACATTTTCCAAAACAAAAATGTTTCATCATTGCACTGATTTTCTGTTCCCTCCAATTTACCTCCAAAGCACACCTACGGCCAATTTAGAATCACCAGTTAACCTAACCAGCATGTCTTTGGATGGTGGGAGGAAGCTGGAGAACCTTGAGAGAACCCACGCAGACACAGGGAGAACATGCAAACTCCACAAGGAAAGGCCTCAGTCAGCCCACGGATTAGAACCCAGAACCTTCTTGCTGTGAGGCATCAGTGCTAACCACCACACTGTGCCGCCCTCATCTAGTTATTATTATTTTATTCTTTAACAACATTCTCACATATCTATGGCAGCATGAGATACAATGTGAGAAGGTCTCAGCACAGTATCAGTATAAGATAATATCAGCGTAGTTATTGCAGTTTACAGGGCAGTATTTTTGTCCTCATCTGTTCTAAAATGGCTTTCAGTATTTCAGCAACAAGCACTAGTTTGGCCCAGCAGAGGGCATCACTGCACTCACACATACCCTCATTTAACAGAGAAGCCTCCTTGCTTTGCCTAAAAACATGCCTGCTGCTTTGAAACTAACCTCTAATCAGTATTTATTCGGCTTCCATTGGATTCTAATGGAAACCGAATAAAGGAAGATATTCCCCTTTTATTGACTGGATTTCTTAAACTACATGCATAGGTTTTTCATAGTACATACATACAAAAATGAATGCAGACAACCCCCTCTGTCACTGCACACCTAAATAATAGGAGAAATCCTCCTGATAATAGTATTACAAATAAATAAATTCATTAATTGATCAATCATATATGAAAGCAGTGGAAACATTTACAACTGAAAACAATCAGTGATTAAAAACAAACACACACACAGGCATACATACAGTACACACACACTGAAGTGAACACATCGATGAGACATGTCTGAATGTTTCTTCAAATACGATTATTCCCAAAAGCATGTGCAGTCTGCAGAATATGCATTAAACTGTATAATGTATGTATTCACTGTATATGTATCTATAAATCAGACATTAATTATGTGGAGCTGTTGTTTCAAAAGAACTATATCATGATCATGACTGAATGCTGCTTTTATGTTTTGAAAAAAGACAAACCACTACATGTGGTGCTTTAAACCGATATGATGGACAGAAAAATTGAAAGAAATTGGGCTCCTAAAAAGATATGTGTCAAAACTCAAAGAAGTATATTATGCACTCTCCAATTAAGGAGATGGAGATGTTTACAAGGGGATTTATTTTGTCCAGACAGTATTTAATACCTTTACAACAATGTCATGGAAACAAGAACATTGTCACACTAAATAAAGTACTTAACAAATAAGTACTTTAAAGTCCTTATTTGCTAATGGGCTTTTTTTTGCACACTTTTTTGAAACTTCATGGAGTGACAAACCCAAAAAAAGACATTTCCTTTATGACATAATTTAAGATGTTTCTCCAGTAATGACCAGCCACACTGCCTATTTAAGGAAGCCCATAGCCCTACAACAGAATCGCTGCTCTGCATCTGCTCACAACTCTCTCCCTCATGTTTCCACTTTCCACCTCGCAGAGCCTCCAAATGTTTAGGCCCTTTTCTCTAAATAAGGCAGCCTTATCGTAGTTCCTGTCATTTCTGCCTTTTCCCCAAACATCCCGAGCAGCGACTGCGGCGGTATCAAGCTGCAGCCTGTGCATTCTTTTGCCTTGTATGGAGAAATGGCCTGGCTTGGGATGTCTTTGTGCGGGGCAGGCCGCTCTTTCCATTGGCCGGGGTGGAAAGGGGAGGGACCCGCCGGGAGTCTGATTCTTTAAGCAAACTTTTCAGTAGGACTGCCTGCTTCCCTTCCAACTGCTGTGTCGGGACCACACAAAAGGAGTTTGAAGGACTCCCAGATAATTGTACCTGAAGCCAAGGTAAGAATGGAAGCTGTTTTTTCACTCTGGCATGTACAAATACATCTAAATGCTCTTAAATTGTAAGTTTTGAGTGGATGATGTAAATTCTCTGCGTTCAGTGGTACAGTGCTCAACTGTCAGTGCTGAGAGTGAGGGCGGAGGATAGAGTTACAGAGAGCTTTTGAAGTGGATCTTTGATTGAATGTACCAGATAAGCAACAATGGGTTTTTTTTATCCGTTGCTCAAGCTGTAGCAAAACCTTTAAATAATGTTTGTCTTGGGCCTACATCTGTGTGTATGTCTGCATGAACAGTGGAAATGTACAAGTGCATGTTTACTTCCATCTCATCTCTACGGCACATTAAACAGAGGAATTTCTGAATGCAGCTGACCCATGTAGATGTGTCATGGTCCCACACTCTTAACACACACACATACAGTGTACAGTTCACCACTCTTTACAGGCGATGAGAGCTTACATTCTTCTTCGCTCGGTTTGCTTTTGGAATTCCTGACCGCTGCCCTTTTAGTCCTCACTTCAGTAGGAGTGACCTACACGACCTGAAATAAGGATGGGCGATGACAGCCTGTCTGTTTGGTGATATCAAAGTGTGTGTGTGTGTTCTGGCTGGGCCGAGAGACAGAGGAGCTTTTTCATCCCCCAGTGGATAAAAGGATCCACAGAGGAGCTGTGGTGGCCAGAGAACAGATACAATTGTCTGTACTAGCCAAGCTGAGACGCGTCAGCCAAACGATTGCGTTGCCGAGGTCAAAAATAGTTGTGCTTAGCCTCTCTGTGAATCATTGTTGATTCACTCCGTGCATGATGCAGGAGATTCTAACTGTTGCAACAGCACCAGCAGCTGTAGTGGAACGGGAAATGTGATATTCTTTTCTTGGACCTTGAAACGTAATGAAATAAACGCATTATCAAAGAGTGTCAGGAGTCTATCTACAAACAAAAGTATTGATGCTGAGCTTAATCACTGATCACACACACACGAACAGTGTCCTACTATATCACTAGAGCCAAACAAGAATGCACAGTACAGATAACTACTAAATACCACTGTCTCAAATAGGACTGGATCTGCATCAATGAAAATGTAAAAAGACTTTAGGTGGGAAGAGAGGCCCTAATCAGATTGAGGAATTCCTCTGTTCTTGAAATCTAGAAGTGCAGCTACACACTGTTTTGTTTCCAGCTTCCTCACTGGCTGTGAGAAGGAGAATGGAAGGGTTCTGTGCCAACAGCACACACCTTCCAGATTTCGTCTTTCATTTCTGGCACATGAAGGAACCGAAGCAGCCAAAACAGTAGCTAAACGAAAGGAAAGGCTAATCCAACATGTCTCTGTGGTAAAGATGAGACGGACCGTGTTTGTGGATTTAATGTCTTCATGTCAGCGCTGCTCTGGACAGTTATTTATTAAGATTATAACCTTTGGAGAGCGCAGAGGCCAGCCATGCTGGTTTGCATGGGCAATAAAACTTCAAATTCCACCACAGCGATACCACTGCATTCATTTGTATAGAAGAAATCAGCAGAGAAAGAGGCTTTATGGTCAGCACGGAGATAAATGACGGTGGAGATAGGCAAACCTGCCGTCAGTAGCTATTCTGTTTGGCCTTCATGAATCATACATGGAGCAGAGACAGCAGACACAGACATTTAGGGCTGCTCCAGGCCGTTAAATGTGATGACGGACAGTGTCACACAGACAGCCCCCTTGGAAAAATAGGATAGAGTTCACACCTACACTTCTATTACTGTAGCATGCAATGAAATAAATTATAGAAGGGTATTTAGGCAGATTTAGTAAACAGAAGGAAGAAATACTCTTGTATATACGTCTGTTTTGTAGTGCATTAATAAATCGAAGACGACTGAATTATTGATGATTATGTATTTTTATTTTACTCTTTAAACTGATTCACAGATTCATCTAAGGACATACTAAGAATTCCTTTTTTTTTTTTTTTTTTACTTCGTAAGCCCATTTGTTTTTAATCTAACAAGCAATAGTGTCTTGATTAAACATTTCTAATGTTTTAGAAACAGCTCCACGGTATGTTTTCTAAATGCATGCCAATTAACATATACAGTATATCAGCTGTAAGTAAATCTACCATTTTGAGAGGTGTCGCTTTGACTTTCAATGTGAAAATAACAAATGCCATCCTAAAAACATGGCATGGAAGTGGGTGCGGTCTCGTTACAGTGAATGATCTGTAAATAACAAGCAGTGTTCACACATGACGTCATAGTTCTGTGTGACTCATTAGCCACAGTCACCTGCCCCTCCTGCACAAACCAGCCTGTCCCTGTGTCTTCTGTCCACTACTAACCACTGGGTGTATCGCGATCACACAACACACTCACAAAAACACACACGAATGACAATTCCTGGACATGAGTGACAGGTCTAATTCTGGAAGGATCTGAAGCGGCGGTGCGCGCACTGTGGAGACATGTCATTTTCACACCCATCACAGCACCCGACATTTACAAATCACACGATTCTCCCTCTGAGGGGAGAAAAAGAATCACCTGCAACAATCAAACTGGAGATGAAATAGAAAAGAGCTTTGGCATATGGTTCAGTGCTGCATTTTTCTCTTCTCTGTAACACCCTGAAAGCTGAGATCAGAGTTCATTTCATTCCGTCTTGACAAGCAATGCATCAAACATTACGCATAGCATCAGCCTGGTTTCATCTAAACTAGATAATATCTGTGGACAGGTCCAGATCCAGCCGCCACCATGTCGAGCAAACGTGCCAAGGGAAAGACCACCAAGAAGCGCCCACAGAGGGCCACCTCCAACGTCTTCGCCATGTTCGACCAGTCACAGATCCAGGAGTTCAAAGAGGCGTTCAACATGATCGACCAGAACAGAGACGGTTTCGTCGACAAGGAGGATCTGCATGACATGCTGGCCTCTCTGGGTAAACAGTGTTTTTATACATGCAAGGTTCAAAAGCAGAAATGTGCTAGTCATTTCAAAGGGACACATTTTAGTTTACCTATCATGGAGAGCAATACTCAGACAGTGAAGGTGCTGTTGAATATTACATTCTCTATTATAACAATGTTGCACTTAGTTGAATTTTTAAAGTTTTATTCAGGCATGGAGATGCAGTTATGAAAAACATCTTGCAAGTTTCCCATCTATGTGGAAGTACAGTTCTATATTATTGGAAAGGCCCTTTAATAAATCTATCTTTAGGTGTAGGTCTGTTCCTTTTTTATAGAAGTAACCAGGACAGTGTTGCTATGCAGACATCATATGTTTGTTTTACTTGATATTTATTGACTGAATGTGGAGTTTAAAGAACCCACAGTCAATCTACTGGTTTGTATCCATTAACTACTTCTTATTTATTATTTCTTTGCGCTAGTGACGGCTATTATGTTTTTGGGTTGTCGTCTCTCCGGCTGTAAATCTGTATGTCTGTGCCATTATCAGCATCACAATATCGTGATAAGGCCTTGAGAATTCTTTTTCAAATCTGGCACAAACATCCACTTAGACTGAAACGTGAAGTGATAAGAATTTAGTGGTCAAACGGCAAATACTGCTGTTATCACAGGAAATGCATTTTTTGCTCTTGGTCAGTTATTAACTTGCAAATTATCACTACATTTTACAGAAAAGTCCAATGAGGTACACATAGGAAAGGGTGACATTATATATTCTAAAGGTCAAAGGTCAAATTCACAGCAACATCTTAATGTTCGGCAAACACACACGTCATGTCTCAGGAATAGAAGGGGGGATCGTGACCTTGTTCCACATTTGGCAGCTTGAAACCATGGCAGTAGCATCGATCATCTGTGTGTGAAGCTTTTAAGACATCGTCTACTGTCATGGCTGTCATACAACCACAAGGCACTAATGTCTAACACACTAAACTGTGTGTTGTAGCTCTAAAAATAGCTCTATAAGAATTTGTTGCACTTCCTGGAATTGTACAGTCTCAGGACAATCACATATGATAATATTATTCTACCACAGGTAAGGACCCCTCTGATGAATACCTGGAAGGGATGATGAGCGAAGCGCCTGGGCCCATTAACTTCACCATGTTCCTCACCATGTTTGGAGAGAGGCTCAATGGAACAGACCCAGAGGACGTCATCCGCAACGCCTTTGCCTGCTTTGACGAGGAGGCGACTGGTGAGTCAAAATACACTGCACACGCAAACCGTGGCACTCACACTGTCAGTGTTTAGCCTTTATTTCCCTCTTCAATGGCTATTATCTGTATCCCAGGCGTGATCCACGAGGACCACCTGAGAGAGCTGCTGACCACCATGGGCGATCGCTTCACAGATGAAGAGGTGGACGAGATGTTCCGCGAGGCGCCCATCGACAAGAAGGGCAACTTCAACTACGCAGAGTTCACCCGCATCCTCAAACACGGTGCCAAAGAAAAGGATGACATATAGAGGGCGAAAACAACTGCCTCTGCCCCCCGCCCCCGCACACATACTACACCTTAAATCCATCCCCAGCTCTTATCTTTGTGGAGGAGGAATTCACATATTGTAGGATTTCATATAGGAATACTGTATATCAGGGTTTGTTTTTAAATAAAGGGCAAAAGTAAATTGTTTTACATGTATTGAGAGCTACATGTTTTATCGAATGTAGAAAGTTGGGATTCATTTGGGATACACCACTTTCCGTCATCATTTTAGATTTATATAAACCACGAAGAGAGGTGTGTCACAGTGTTTGAATCTCATAGCTACAAGTCTAGTGCAGCTTTTTCCACCAATGACAGCAGATTGTCTGGTATTTGCAAGGATCCCGGTTTGACTTTGGAGGTGCATTAAGCACCGGTGTGTATGTGTGCATGTGGGAGCTGTTTGGACTTCCAGATTCAGTGCTACATACAGTACGGGCCATGTTTACCTCTTCCTGCCAGTTAGCTACCACGCCTGCACAAGCACTACAACGTCTCCCTCGCTGCAATACTCCCCGTATGATTAAAAAAAAAAAAAGTTGTGATTATTTTGACAATCAAATGTGGTGAGAATGTCTGTTGGATGAAACGGTTACAAGGATTGGTATCGGTATTTTCCCCCGAAGGATCGAGTATGTCTCTGTTGTTGAAGGTCTTGAAACTGCTCAGGCAAATAAAGTAAGTATAGATGTTTGTTTGGGATGCTTTTGTTCTCATGTCATTGCCATATCTAAACTAGGCCGTTCAATTTAGATACTCAAAGAAACAAACCAGCATACTGTAGTTCATATTACTGCCACACACACCTGAATACATTAAATAACCCTCTTAGATTACTTTCCAATGTGTTGTCATTTCAGCTACATCACCTCACAATGATAACTTAATAAATACACACTGCCACAAATTTATAGCCTCATTTGACTGAGTGGAGTCTTGTACTTGCCAGAAAAATATTTGTTTTTAATATGTTGACATGTTTTTAATTACAGTTAAACTAACAGTGTCTGTACAATTTGTATTAAATGGGCCAAAGTCTGACACAGCATTTGTCATTTAAATAAACTAAATTCTCTGCGTCCACCAAAACTTTGTAACTTTAATACTGTAAAATAATTAAAATATTTCCTGACACACACCCTTAGAGTACCTGATCATTTCCAAATGACTCACTGCAACATTTAATTTTAAAGAACCTGAAAAACAGGTAGATACGTTTTAGCAATTTATTTACTATTTTAAATGTTCACAATATAAAGTGTAGGATTTGTGGAGATCTTTTAGCAGATATATTCATACTTTTGTTTTCATTGGTGTATAATCATGTGATGGTGTGTTATTGTTGGGTTAAAATGAGTCAATCATACTGCTTCCACGGAGCCTATTGAAGTGCCACGGAGCCCACTGAAGTGCCAGCCACTTCAGATTCTCCTACATGCTTAGAAAGGGATAGGAAAGAGGAGTGAAAGAGAGTTATTCAGGTGGTGGTTGCAATGTACAAACTTACCACTAGATGTCACTAAAGCCTATAAACACTGGGCCTTTAAAATCAATAACCATATCACAGTGGCATTCCTGAAGATTTTCACACAAATAAATGTCTGTTAAATTACTATCCATTGCTAATAACACACAGTGGTGACTGACCCTACAACCCACAATATTTATATATTTTGCATTACGTCTGGGATGTATTTACTGATAATGTAACCTCTGATTTCTAGATATTTGTTCATAATGAGGAATGTCAAGTTGATTTTTTAGATGATAGCTGTCGGGTTCAGAGGCTGCTGCTAATAAAAATTTAACATTTACTACAAGTTGCTTCACACTGAAAGGGTTAAAAACAGTCAAGGTTAATCACAGAATAAAGAAAACAGATTCTATTATCTGACTTATTTATTAAAATAACAGTTTGCTTTGCTGTCACCACAATTCTGTGACCTCTAGCATTAAACTACATGTGCCGGTACCACCAGTCACCACAGGTGTCGCCAAATCACCTAGAACTGATGACTTTAAAGAAGACCACTTTTAGTTTGGGTAGAGAAAAAAATACAAAACAAAAAAACAACGGTTTGAACTTTGGGACAGAGCCGATCATGTTTAAAATTACCACTCATAGTAAGACAATTGTGCAAATATTCTCCAGGGCCTTTAACACCCACTCATGATGTCTTTGGTTACTCTCACAAAAAGTAATTCTCCAAGGCAACAAAAGACAATAGAGATATGACGTATGAAAAAAAAAAAACTGAACTTTTATTTCTTTGAAATGTTCATACAAAACACACATTTAAAGTTTAAGGCGTATATTGCACAGACTATTGAGAAGTTTTTATATAAAACAAGGACATCATCCCTCAGTCGTAGGTTTAAGGCACAGCAGCCAGTCATACTGCCAATGGTCAGTCATGATTCACAACAAAAACAAAAACTTTCTGAATGCATTCAGCTGTAACAAAACTACAGTTTGAGATAAAGTTCATGCCAATACATACAACAAAAACAAAACTTGACCTTGAAAATATTTACATGCATCATCACATAGTCTTCTCTGACTGGAGAGCGTCAGTTTGCATCTAAAACCTAATATAAACATCGCCATATAAAACCTAACCCGGCCACTTCCAGTATCACAGCTAATAAGGTGTTGTCACAGTGGGAAGATGTAGCATGATTAATAAAAATATTTCTTTAATACTTAGCACTCTACGAATGACCCAAGCCTGACATGACCTGTGTAAATTGAGGTATAAATGCACATCAGTCTACTGAGTACCAACAAAACAAAAAAATAAAAAACACAAAAACAGCTGGCAGAGGGACAAACAAACCAACGTAGCAGAAACATAAGACGAGTGTTGGAGTTGTCACATTTGCCATGAACTAGAATGCAGAAAAAGGTTTGTGGGAATGATTGTGGTGGTCAGTGCTCAGCAGTATTACAACCCAACAACAAACTTCCTCCTTCTGACTGCAGCAACACATAAAACAGAACCGTTTGAACTCAGCTCAAAGGACAGCGACAGTACTGAAGATACAGTTCTTGCTACAGTATTAATCACACAGGTCTACTTCTCCCCCAACGCACACGCTGCTACGGTTAATGGATGTCCAGGTGACATTCAGCCATTGTAGATTGTGGTTTATCCTAACACAGTTTCATGGAAACTACAGCATTATGAATAATTAGGAAAAATCTATGGAAACCATCTCTAAACAAAAGTGGAAAACACAGATGAGGATTTTGTACAAAAAAGTCAACGATATCGGCTTGTAAGTGTGCTACATTTGCTTTGCCAAGAACTTACTAGTAATACTACCTCTCTCACTAATAAGACATTCAGCTTTGACAAACAATGACCAATACTAAGGCCCCAAGATCATCAGGGAAACGAGGATAATTTATCTCACCTTTCAAAGAAAATATATCAGACGTATAAAGTGTTTTGTACTACATGAGATAGTGGCGCGGTGTCTTGGAGTAAGTGTAACGTCTCCAGGAGCTGTAAGAGCCGGATGTCGACAGGTAACCAAGCTACTCATCTCTCCATTGAAACAGATGTCTGCAACAGAATGTGACCTTCATTCGCAGCCTTGCTGGAGCTGGGTGAGGGAACATATTCGACAAAAAACACTGAAAATACTGCTCGTCTGTTTAAATACGATTAAAAAAATGGAACTGGCAAATGAAGATGTGCGCGGTAATTGAGAACGTGTATAGAACACAGACAATTCATGAGAGCGACTGAGTCCCCTTAGCTATAAAAAGACCGGCAGCTAGGGGAGAGACACAGACACCGATGCGAGTTATTTAGTTGGGCTCGCTGCAGTATAATCAATTTCCACTCAACTCAGCTCCTCTAGGAGGAGGGAAGAGAATGTACTGGAGTAAAGAATTATTTTTTAAAATCCATCTGAATTGCACAACTATAGGAGGAATAGGAAGTTGTTACTGTACAGAAGAGAATAAACCTGCCGTCATTCTTTCTTTCCTTCTTTCCTGGAGGTGAATGGGTGACAGACAGCCAATGATATCAACGTCTTTTGTACATTCAATGAAGTCCAGTACTGCTACTGTAGAGGCCACCTCTGCTGGTGCTGGTAATTACACCGACTGAAATGTTGTACAATTGAGGGATATTTTCCTCCTCGTTCAAAACTGTAATGGAAAGAGGTTTCAAAATGGCGTCAAAAACTTTGTACAAAAAGGTTTACACTGCACTGAGGAATGTTCGTTTTGAGAAGTGGCAGCAACGTGTCAAAATCAGCACATTAAACAATAAAATTTGTCTCCAAATGGCCTTGAGTTCGTTGTACTGTACTCTGTGAGCTCAGGATTAATGACTGGCGATGAAGATACATTCTCCTATATACAGTGTTGTCCAGCCGAACATCTGTCCAGATATATAAAAACCCGTTGCAGCTCCTAGTTAACCGTTTCACTCACTGAGTGCAGGCTGTGCTGAGGGCCCCACACTGTGGTAATAGGGGTCTTCACCACTTGAAGGGAACTAGGCTGCCTGGTGTCAGTGTGAACCATGCTCCAAACACTGGGCACCACGGCTGAATTCCTCTGTGAACTGCTGCTGCTGCTGCTGGTGGTGCTGCTGCTCGTGGAGGAAGGCTGGAGAAGAGGAGTGAGGTGGGAAGTGAGGCCCAGAAGAGGTGTTATTGCTGATGGAGATGAGGCTGAGGCAGCAGTTGAAGCCTGGGCAGAGGCAGATGCTGGGGTTGTGACTGAAGCTGTAGGTGAGACTGGAGTTGTTACTGGTATTGAGAGGTGACTGTGGAACGGCACGTGAAGAGGCAATCCTCTGGAGGCTGAGTGAGAGGCCATGGTTGGAGAAGGAGCAGCTGGAGCAAGAGCTGTGGTCGTAGAGGAATCCTGGCTTGTACAAGTCATGGAACTGGTGGCTGACAGAAGGACTGGTGATGGCACCGAGACTGACCATGTAGCTGGCACTGGTGCACTCGCAGAACATGTAATGGGCAGCGGAGATGTAACGGAACTTGGGGCTGAAGCTGATAATAGAGCTGGGGTGATGGCTGGAGGAGCAGCTGGTTTCTGAGGATTTGGCTGTCCTAAGACTAAGGCAGAGACTGGCACTAAGGTTGGCAGATGAGCTGAGATAAGTTGAGGTTGGTTTGGGCTGGATGCTCTGGCAGTTTCCTTCTCCAAGGGACTCCAGATGACTTTATTCACCGGAAGAGGAGACATCCTCGGGGCTGACAGTAAGACTGGAGCAGGTACAGAGGGTGATGAGGACATAGGAAGTGGAGCCTTTACTGATGTTACAGCTGACACTGGAACAGCCATGGCCTTCTCCATCAGACTCTGAGCTCTGCAAGGATCCATGACTTGTTGGCCATCTTCTGGGGGTGGTGTTAGGCCCATGTCACCACTGTAAGAACTGCACTGAGTCTCCACTAGCTCAGTCTTTACAGTTTCTGTTTTGTTCTGGCTTTCCTTGGGTCTCTTCAGGTTCTCCTGCTCCGCAGCCCTCTGCAGAGCTGCATCTACCAGGAGCCTCAAGTCACTGAAGTCCTGGGTGGGGAACAGCTCAGGAGGAGTTGGGGGAGGCGTATTGAAGAGACCGCCAGTGGGGCTAGCTGCTATCGTTGTGCTGGTGAGACAAGCTGACTGTTCCTCTGCCTCTCTCAGTAGACTCTGTGTATCCAGCTTCATCAGCGCCTGGACTGATCCTTCCTTACCAGGGTAGCCTGCTCCCGTCAGAATAGCCGTCGCTGTGCTCCCGAGAAGACTGAGGTCCAGAGTGGGGCCAGAGCGAATGACAGATGGGCGCTGTTGAGATGAGCCGCTGGACGAGTTGCTTTCTGGAGAGCTGCCTCCACCTCCGTTGGAAGAGTGCCCTTCATTTTTACCACCTACTTTACGAGAGATGGTGAATTTGGTGGGATCTTTGCCGTCCTTGCGAAGCAGGTCAGGGAGCAGGCGGCGGCGTGCATTGATGAACCAGTTACAAATCTGGAAAAGAGAGAAGAGTCAGGGCATAAACACAACTGATAGTACCTGCTTAAATGGATATTTGACTGAAAGATACTAGAAAAGTATTAATCAGGATGCTTCAAAGATTAATTTCAGACAAAGTAACATAAGCTCAGTTAGCCAGATTCAACCATTGCATCACACTCAAGTGATTTGAGACCTTTGAGTTTTCTCCATTTACATCTGCAACTCGAGGCCTGACTTACTCCCTCTAGTGGAACAGAATCCCACACGAGGAAGAAAAGAGTGAGAGACTGAGATGAGAGCGCTCAGACAGCTGGGAGTAATGAAGGTCTCGGCTCAAATATGCTGAGCCACAGAGCAGTCAGCCAAAAGCATTCCAGTGAACTGACTACACAACAAGAAACTCTGCTGCCGCCTCATACTGTAACGCCTTATCTAAAGCAGCCCGTCAGTGCGTGCGTGTGTTGAGAGGGAAAGAGGATATGTCTACTACTGATGCAACAAAGCGAAAAGGGAAGGTTGGGAAATGTTATTCTCAGTAGTACAGTGTGACCATCTGATTGTTGTTTTGCTTTCAGCTGGTCACTGTGCTCACTAGACAGCTCGCCACAAAGCATTAAAATGTTGTCAAAGTTTGTGTTTAAATGCACAGCCCTCCACGACACTGAAGTTCTACAAAGTTCACATTCAGGTTGATAGATCTTTACTTTAGAGCAGAAAACTTTTAACATCGTCACGCAGAAACAGCATGTGCCGCAAGTTTCATTTCCTCTGGCGAGCACAGAGAGCTTCTGGGAAAACAATAGTAAATAAATGAATATATAACAAGCCACTCCTCACCTGCAGCACTGAGAGGTTGGTCTGACCCGACAGGCTGAGCTTCTCCTGCTCTGACGGGTAGGCGTTGAAGCGGTGCTCATACAGCCAACTCCGGAGAATCTGCACCGCCTCTTTGGGCAGGTTACCGCGGCGACGCCGCTTGGCGAAAAGCCCCTTTCCCGACAGGTCGAGGGGGGAGCCGTCATCGCTGTCTGACACAGCGGAAGAGTGCTCCTGCTCCGGGCGATGCTCTTCTTCCAGAGCTGAGGAAGAGGAGGCCACATGTCAGTCACCTTCACTGGGACACTTGGTATACCAGATGACAGAAAGATCTGTCAGCTGGTGTAAACAAAATCTTGTTGGACTGTACAACATGTGCTCTGCAGTGAAAATAAAGACTATTCTTATAGGAGACATACCCAAATATCAATTTCTGGGCGTATTCTGCCACGTATGTAGAGTACAGTAAATATAATATAACAGCTCTGCTCTTGTGATTGGCTAAACAGACACTCATTCACACTTTCATTCTGTCCTCTCAGGTACACAATGAAACCTAAACTACTTCTTCACAATAGCAGACGCCATGTAAGCATAGACACTGATCGAGCACTTGGCAGCGAACAAGTGCAAAAACATTTCAGTTATTTTTAAACCTCCAGATTTAACACAACATAAAAATTAGGTTATTTTTTTCTTTTTTTAAAAAAAAAAAAGCTTTGTGTTGTGAACATTTCTGGCAACATCTTTGTGTTTTGAACTCGTGCGTTTAAATCCAGCTGGCCACTGGGGGGAATCTCCCCTCAAAATGGAGCATGCCTGATCCCAGGGGTGGGCCACAGAATGCAGTAAATGTCTTTCTCTGGGGCTGGGTGAAACCTGACCCCCGGGGCAGCGGCTGTCTTCACAAAGGAGATTGTGTGCATATCAACATCACAGTAGCCAGTGGCCCAGGACTCTATTGACCATGCAAAGGAGGCCGTTTTCACCTCATGCTAGCTCAGCTCAAGGCTGCTGGAGCACTCCACGGAGCTTTTGAATCCCGCATTCCTGGACAACGAGGCATGTGTGAGACCAAATGAGAGATGTGGAGGGGAAACTTAAAAAAAAAAAAAAAAAAAAGCATTTAAAACCATTCCAAAAATGAGTGAATTCTTTGCTGAGGTTGAGTGGAGGCATATTAGAGTGTGTCCATGTCTGTTTCAGATTGTTTATAGAGTAAAAGGCTGTATTTTGACAAGATTCTGCCAAAATATGTATATTAATATCATTATACTGACTTCAAACCTCTCAGTTCTGTGACAGAGGTGAAGTCTCAACCATTTGGGAGTTAAAAACATGACATTAATTTGGTCAGAGTGGGTCTGGGGGAAAAAACAAAACAAAACAAAACTGGAGTTCTTGTTTGACAGATATTTCAGGTTACCCCTGCAGTCCCTGCAAGAAACCACATCAAAACTGATACCACATCAAAAAGGTGCCTTCACTCCACCGCAGTGACATTTTAGATTTAGTCACTGTGGGGGTGATTTGGTTTATAATAAAAAAACAAAAAAAACCCTCAGTCCCCAGTTTGGCATCAGCAACATGTTATATCTCACAGGTTGTCAACGTGATCAACTTTCCTTCGACAAATGTCTCCTCTGCATGCATTCGTTGTTAAATCAGAGCTATGGGAAAGGAGCTTACTTTTTTTTTGTTGGGAGTCTCGTAATAAAGTTTGAAAGAAATAGTGCACAAAACTCCTCCACAGGCGGCTTCAGAGCTCAGGATTTGAATCTGGCCGTTAGCACCAAGTTGAAAAATCAAACAACTTTCTTTCAAAGCAGCTCGATTTGTCAAGAGCAAAACGATAGTCGTGCCCCGCACTTAAAAAAAAAAAAAAAACAACAACAAAAAAGAGCCACGCATATAACGCACAATGTTACATTCAAACGGTAAATTAGCCATCTGGAGCGCACAAAGGAGGCAGGCAGGAACGCACAGCCTCCCGCATGTCGCTCCGCCAGATGGACACCATGCCTGCCTCCAGAGATAACTAGCTGGCTAGCTGTCCCTCCAAATTTAAACACAAACACACGCCGCATTTGTTCTCAACAAAACCCCCGCATACCAGGCAGAATCAACAGCGCAGAGGCGCATGGTTTCTCAGACAAGACACTTTGAGTACGTGTGTGATAAACGTGCACGGCGGAGATACGAAAAAAAAGAAAAAGAAAAAACACGAGCCGAGTAGCGCTCACCTCGTTTGAATGCTTTCATTCTTTGTTGATGGCTTGAAAACACGCAGCTGTCCAAGTTGCTCGCGGTACAAAGCGTGCCCGGGAGCCAAGCGATGGTTGACACAACGGCACTTTCTTCCAAGACGCCGAAGGTGTTGCGCCTTATTCAGTTAAATACCTCTATGTTGGGGTTCTGTCGCATTCAAAGGCTTCCACGTTTCCATCGCAGTTCTCCCTTTCTGCCAGGATAAATGTTTTCTGTTTTTTTTTTTTTTTTGTCGCTTGTTCCTTTTACCTGCACGCAGCAGCAGCGCCAGCGCTTTGCCAATCTTGACAGTCGCAGCTGAAATGATCCCGCCTCATCAACAGCTGCCAGCCAATCACGACTCCGGTTCACGCCTCCTTGGCGCTCGCTAGCCAATCGCGGCGCTCGTTCAGACAGAAGACAGACTCCGTGTCACGGTGACTGACGGGAGAACCATTTCATTCAAAATATAGCGCAGTCATTGAAACAATGTTATTTTCTCGACGCGGTCAAAACCACGATTAAATTGACACAAGCCTGTTTATATGTAGCGGCGTGGTAGCATTTGTTTCTATTATTGGGGACAGTTTTGTCCCTGAATGCAGCAGACACAGCTCACATCGTGGAGAGGCTTTACGTAACACTGAGCTAAATGTTACATAAATCATAAAGCGTTGACTCTGACCTGATCGAGATGGTTTTGGACAAGATGGTTCAGTTTTTCTTGTGATTTTAACAACCGGTTTCCTCAGTTTTGAGAATACAAATAAAAGTCAAATGAAATAATGGCACTGATGGTCTGATTCAAGTAGAAAAATAAATAAATCTGGGCAATCCTCTAGGCAAAATAAGAGGTGGATTTTGTGACTTAAAGATCCCACAGTACAATACTGTTATTTTCATGCGTACCCACTAAAATACAGACCTTTCCCCAAGAGTTAGTCCAAAGATACCCTCTCTTGTCATCTTAAAGGGGAAAGCCATGTTGAAATGCAGTTTTAATTCAAATCTAGCAGACTGTGAGAACATAAGCACACATCAGATACAGCAATATGCAGCATTGTATTTAAAAAAAAAAAAAAATCTTACAAAACAGCAAGAAAATACAACCACGATAAACTTTTTGAGAAAGTACTGTGTGCATTTTATTGAATGTTACGTCTCTGCATTATACATTTGAACAACCTTGAAATCGTATAAATAGGTCTACAGCATTGTAAAAGATTTTAGTTCTTATTTACAGAGGACGACTTTAAGAAGCACAGAGGGGAGAAATTATTATTATTATTACTATTAGTTTCATCTTAATATCAAAGAACCCTTTAACTCAGTATTGCACATATACTTTAAATGTTACCAGAGTATAGTGACAAGAAACTAGGTAAATCTCATTTTATGAACGACACACCCACTCACAACGCTGTCTCAGAGGATGGTACAACCTTTTTTTTTTCTCTATCAAACCCCGAAACACACACAGCCTATAGAGTAATTTAATGAACAAATCTTAGTCTTTAAAATATGTGCTTGCTTCATAAAATATTTGTTCTACCGATTTTTACACTCTTTTTTTCTTTTGCTACATCATATCTCTTGTGGTAAGAGCCTCTGCCCCTCACCCGCTTCCCCAGTTTTATGCTCAACTTAGTGGAACAAAGCAGAGATGCTAATGAGCTTCTTGGTTTTTTTTTTCTTCTTTTTTTGCAAGCAGGCCCTCAGAGTACTGTAAGGGAGGAGATTCACTGGTATCCCAGCGGAGGTAACTCTCTTTCTTTAGCCTTTACCAGTCAAAGTTTGTTTTTTCAGTCCAGGCATGCCCCAGAAATCAGCGAATACATACAATAATCTCATAGTATAGGTAAACTTTATATAATGTTACACCCACGTTTAGAGAAAGAATTGAAAAGGGAAGGATACAATTGTATCATAGAAGAGATGGTACAATTTTAACCAATGCCATGTCGTAAAACACAAATTCCTCTTTCATTTAACACTTACACAACCGCTTTGTCACATTTATGGACATATTCCACTGACTTCACTCTGATCAAAGGAGGCGTGTTAAGTTTAACTGCACTAGTGTCTAAAGAAACTTCTCAAAGCTAACCTTGACCAAAACAGACAGCTTTTGACTGCACTTGAAAAGGTGACATCCATCAGTCCCATACATACACATGGAGGCCCATTATCACCCCCAAATCAATGGCTTTTAGGGCAATAACCCCCTCCTTCAAATCATGGCTAACCCCCGCCCAGGAAATAGATGTGTCTCAGTGATATGTGTGTATTGGAGTAAAGCCTTGTTTAAATGCATGAGATGAGCTTTCTTTTGTCGCTTCGAGTATGTCATTGACATCTCACAGATACGAGCACCAGCAGCCTGGAAAAGTGATGACTCTGAATTTGCGATGGTTAGCTTGTAGAGCCGCTCTCTCTCCTGCCCTCCTTCCCTCGGCGTATTTGAGGTGCCACATTGTGTTTAGTCCGCGTTCAACTCAGATACAGACCTACGGCTTTCAGTGAGGAAGGTTGAGAGCAGCGACTGGAGGTGCATAAAAAAAAGTGTGGAACGTGGAGAAAATAGGCATATTAAATTTTGGGATGTTTAAAATATTCTTAAAGATTGGAAATTGGTGCATGTGATGAATACACCAATCATGCATAACATTATGACCACCTTTCTATTATTGTGTAGGTCTCCATTTTGCCTCCAAAACAGTTGTGACTCATCAGAGAATGGACATGGGCTTTCTGAGGGTGTCCTGTGGTGTCTGGCAACAGAATGTTGTTAGTGGGGGCCTATGGGTCCTATGGGTTGAGGGGAGGGCCCTCTGTGGATCATTCCACAGATACTTGATCAGTTTGGGATCTAGTGAATTTGGAGGCCAGGTCAACACCTTGTGCCTAAAACGTTTTTGTGTGTGTGCCTGTGTCAGGCTGAATGCCACATCCCAGCAGAACACTGTAGTGTCACAAGATGGTCAGTGTTATTTACTTCATCTGTCAGTGGTGGTAATGTTGTGGCTGATATGTTTGCACATGTAAGAGACAACTTTTCTGCTGCTTTCTTTTAAGAAAACAACTTGTCAGACAGAATCTCTTCCTGGCAGTCAGAAATCAAATCAAGTCAATGGCCGAGTTTGAGTCACACAAAAGGCCTTCAGGTGCTAACGATGCTATCCACCCCAGTCAAATGGAAGGAGGGGTATTGACAGAAGACAGGGAACCGGCTATTGACACCCCTGAGCCATTTTCCTTGCCGAGTCATTCCCAGCAGGCAAACACAACAGGCAAACAATGGCCCACCATCAAGAGAAAGCCAAGACAAGAGTAAGAAGAATGGCAGTTATTGGGGTTCTTTTTCCAATTCAAAGCACAGGGCTGGGCGAAAAAGAGGGCAATGCTGCAGCCAAAGCAGAGAAGTTTAACATAAGTAATTAGGACAGGACAGTTGGGTTTTGTTTGCTTACCATTTGGAAGAAACCAAATGTGAGTGGAAGACAGGCAAGCGACAGTGGTTGATGTAAGGCATGTCAGGGTGTATGACTGAAAGTTTTTGCTTTTGACTCCTTGGTTCTGCAGAATGGATTCACATTAGACAGACGTCAATAAATATGTGCAATTTATGCAATGTGTTCGCTTAATGCAAACCAGGGTAATAGTCTCCTATAATGTCAATGCCTATTCATACAGTATGTATAAACTGAAAACAAACCACTGTTACCCTCTAGAGGTCAGAAATTAAACTTGAAATAAAGAGTTTCTATATCAAGAAGGGGTGCATCCTGCTCCTGAACACTCCAACACAACTACTCTGCGATGTTGTACTGCTCTGCTTAAGCTTCCTGGCACATCAAAACGTTAAATCCGCACAGTTCTGTGGCTTTAGTCCCCTTCATATGTTTTCACAGTCAACCGTCGAGCTCCCTGCTGTTGACATTTATGAGATGAATCTGAAACGGTGAATTCATCTTTGGCTTACAGTCTTTAGTTAAACAAAAAAAAGCAAGCAGGATTGAATAATGATGAAAACACGATGACTAATGTATGTAATGCTTTAATAAGAACTTTGGAGTGAAAAAGTAATCTGTGTGCTGTTCGGTGGGGGAAACAAAATAGTAGGTAAGAAACTGTACTAATGCTGCTGCAGGACTAAAAGAAAAGTCCTGGATTCATTTCAGAAGTATGAGCTGAATGCTAAGTGGTAATAAAGATGTGTGAATGTGTGGAACTAAATTTCTGAAATATGTACAGTCCAAAGCCGAAAACCAAAGGTAATGGATGAGAGAAAAGCAGAAGAGTCTAAAAGGTAATTAAGCGGTTTCCTCTCTACAAAGAAAACAATATTCAGTGCATTGTAGCCACCATCCAGCGTCCAGAGCTAATCAGAGATTATCACGCTTGGTCTTGTTTAACATTGGGATGTGCTTTCCTGCAAAACCACTAAGAAACATTACAGATTTTCCAGTGTTTAAAATCTTTGACCAAAAAAAAACAACATTCTGATGGACACACACAAGGATTAATCGCTTGGAATTATAGTATATAAATACCCCATTCAAACCTGACTTTCAATAACGTCATACCAAAAATATTAAAAAATAACTTGATCTAAATGGATTTTTATATAAATCAAAGAATGAATAAAGTAAATAAATACAAGGAAGACGTACATGTTTGTAGTGCGTGTGCAGTGTGTGTGATGGCCACAAGGCGGTGTTGTGCAAAGCTACAAGATGGCCAATGATCTGGGAAGAGAGCAGGAGGATGAGAGACAGGAAAGCATTACAGATTGCTTCCTGTCCACTTAATAGATCTTATAGCCAGGATACAGGAACCTTTAAAACAGTCTTCATATAGACTCTTTAGGATATAGTTGTCATAATAACAATACCTTCATTATTTATTTTATTTTTTTATGATAGCAAGAATAGTAAGAAGAAACCACAAAGTCCTTCAGCTGAGGTTTTCGATGGCAGCCTCAAATGAGGAGTCTCCTGCTTCGTAGTCTGCTGGGTTCACAAAAGTTTCATTTTCAGTTTTATTTAATTATCTTTGATGCCACCAGGACCAGCCTATAATTGTATTAATGTGTCAAGACCTCCCAAACCCCATTCTGTGGGAATCTCTCCTACCCCCTCCTCCATCCATCTTTACTCAGAATAGCTCATTTGCATTGCAAAACAAACTTCTTCTCCTATATCCAGGTGTATCAGAGCCACTTATCTGTCCTTTGATCCAAACCTACATCTTTCTCTCTCTCTCTCAGAGGCGAGTCTGGGCCTCAGGGACATAAATTTCGATGCTGTCTGCGCTCTCTGTGGCGGAGTTCTGGCGAAACGAGGCAGCCTTCTTAGCAGCCAGCAAACGCTTGCGAGCCTCCTGCCTCTGCTTCTCTGCCGAAGCTGAAGAAGAGGTGGATGAAGAGTCGGCACTCTTCTCACGGCCCAGTGTTGGTCGTCCCTTACCAGGCTTCTTTGATGCTGGAGGGGCCGCCTTCTCCTCGTCCTGTTGTGTTGGAGTGATGGCACATGACAGACAGAGGACAATAGGGAGAGCAAAGTGTGAATGGAGGAGGGAGGAGAAAAGACAGAAAGTGTACAGTGAGACAATGTCATAAGAAAACCACCTTCAGCTGGCCCTATCTGTTCAGATAGGTTTGGCAGACACGACTTTGACAAGACATTATGCTAAAGCTGCGTTTGTTAAAGCTTCAACTAACATTTAGTGAAGATAAACAGAAAAAAAACTGACAGTAAAAACAGACAAACATTGAGGAAAAACAGTCATTTGAATGACAATTTTCAAAGATATGAAATGGTAACATGAATCAATGGGCATAGTGGAGTAAAATAAAAGAAGGATCACAAGACGCACGATTAATATATCGATAAGCCACATAAAGCAGTAACGGCTACAGTTAAAAGATCCATTAACACATGCACAGCAACACACAGACAAGACACTAAGTTACATTTCAACAAAGACACAGACACATTTAAAGAGCAAAAGCAAGACTGTGTTCTGTCACATGATCCAGTGTATCTTAGCCATGCTCCACTGCAGCACATATCAGAAAATGACACATGCATGCTCAAAGCAGGGCTTCACACAGATAGCCCTCTTTGAGGTGATTTCTTTTCTTTCCCATGCATGCCTATAGGGTTATCTCTGTCCTTTTTACACTGGACAGGGGAGGCCCTGTTAAGAGTCCATCCCACGCAGGGACGGGGGTAAAAAAGAGTGGGAGAAATGGTGGTGGTGGTGGGAGGAGAGAGGCCGGTTTCGGCGGCTTTCCTACCCCAGCCAGGGCACTGGGCAGCAGGGGTGGGAAGTACCTTCCGCTCAGGGGGCGACTGGGCAGCCGCAGATGGCATGGGCTGCCAGTCATTAGACTTGAGTTGGTAGAGCTCATCGAATTTGAGACTGATGTCCTCGATGGAGAGCTGCAGAAGGTCCCAAAAGCCAGCCAGGTCCTGGGCTGTGGGCCGCGGGTTGGCATTCACATTCTGACCAGAGGAACGAGAAGGGGGTGAAAATAAGGCAACATTGAACCAGTAAGAAGACAGTAAATGTTTCAGTGAGAAATACATAACATGTATTAAACAGCATCACAAGATACAAGTAGAGTTTATTTGATATACCTGAATGGGATTCCAAAAAGTAGCGCAGGTGAAAACTAAAGCCTTGCATTTGAAACTGGAAAACACGGTTTAATTTATATTCAGCCTTTCCTCTTTGTTGAGTCTGATGTCTTGTTATGGGCTACTGTCTGTACTCTTCTGTTGTAAAGAAGACTCTTAAAGAGCCATAAAATGGACAGTGGTTTGTGACAAAGTAGTCGTTAAATGGATATTTTGGCCAAAAAAAAGAAACACAAAACCCAACCTTTAACACCATCGTAGCTAGAAGCAGAGACGAATTTATGATGCAAAACTAAAACTGGGTGTTTTATTATTATTTTTTGAAATAAAACACCCAGGTTTAGTTTTGTAGCAGTGGACGAACTCAAAGTGAAATGATATTGGTGAGCAAAAAAATAGGCTACTAGGCTATATTAGGGCTAAAAATACTTTGTCCTAGATGTGTCCAGAATGCAACAATCAGGACATCCAGGAATAGGAATCCGTGGGTCAGTTGTCGTGGGTCTGTCAGTATGGTCTGTTACGGCAGCGCCAGCCGCTGAAGACGTGTGCATATTGTTGTTTCGCCACAGCTGGACCTACCGGACTCCAGAGAAGCCCTGGCTGTTTGTCTGTCGACTCCTCAAGTCTAAAAGGAACACTGCTTGCACGTCATTGTAAATAAACTACAGAGTGACCTTTTTTGACCGCAATATGTGTTGTACATTCTGGAATTTCCTTGTCTTTTATGTATCTGTGGAACAAAAGAAATATCAATTTTGTTGTCTTGTTTTAAATCTGTTTAAAAAAAAAAGACGAGAAGAAGAATAATGGTGTTTCTGATGCAGTATCGCTTACATACAGACTAGCAGCTGTATCCGTCGTACAAGGTCTGCTCTTTTCATACTCGGCACTAGAGGGAGCTGTTTAACAGCTGGAGGCTTTTGTTGAGCTTAACATCAGCAGCATTAAAGGATCACAGCAGGGTTTTATTCTCCTCAATATATAACAAATACTTAAAGTGATGCCTCATCACCACCAAGCTGAAAGAGCCAATATACTTATCCAGAGGAACACAACAAAAAAAGGACACAATTGTTCAGGATAACACTGTCAGGAACAACAGACAAGACCGTCCCCTCATTTACAAACCCCTGCCTCTATATTTGTTGTGTCTGAAAAGGCTGCAGGTATAAGCAGACACATATAAAGTCAGTTACTCTGACACAGATACTGACTGTGATGCTCCAGGCTTTTGTTTGCATGGCCTCCATTACATATTTAAGCAGCTGCACTCACTGCTGGGATCTCCAGATATTCTGTGACAGATCATGAGTGAATGAGAATCATTATTTGTTAAGCTACTTGCCATTTAACTGGTGGTTGGCTGCTATTTGTATAAAGCCATTTTCACTAAAACAAGTCAGCGAGAGGAAGGGCTTATTGGCTTCCTGGTATTCTGTGCTGGGTCTCCATGACTAAATCTGTGCAAATGTAAGAATTTAATAATCAATTAATTAGAAAAATAT
>JASGAT010384542.1:4376-16302 GCA_030220025.1 Chelon auratus | reverse complement strand
TTTGTTTCTTTTGTTGGGTACTTTCTAGAAGATGTCAAAGTGAGAGTAAACCACGGACCAGAAAACCAAAACAAAAAGCTGAAAGATGCTAAATTCTCCGTGGACCTTGAATTTTGATTTAATGTATTTAGTTTAGTTTTGAATTTGAACAATTATCTCTCGTGTGTTCCACACTATATGATAGGAGAGATCTTTCTGATTGGCTGGTCAGCTCAGAGAACCAGTGCACGAGGAGAAAAATGGAAGTCAAACAAAATGACGATGGGGGCGGGCTGTTCTCAGTATAGATCTTGTTAGAACATTAAAATAAATTCATGTTTTCACAGCTACATGATCCTTTAAAATGAATAAACTATAGAACAAATGATCAGCGTGATTCAGGAGAGGCCAGCTCTGTATGACAGTTTTTAGCTCTTCCTGGCCTCCCAGATAATAGCTGCTCTTCCTATTTCATATTTTGATTGACAAATAGAGACTACCGCCACCTTGGTGTGCTCTTTAATGATTGATTATAGCAGCTTTAAAGTCCCTAAAATATATAGAAGTATTTATTTCAGCTTCTCCACTGTGTCAAGTTTAATCTAAACCCTGATTTGCATCCAGTTTTCTTTAAACCAGAGTGGATAAAAACACACCACACACAACACATTTCTCAATAAAGAAAACAAAATTATTCCAAATTTGAAAGAGACAGGCACACCAAGATTGACTGAACCTTTTAGTATCTCACTAATAGTTGAGTTTTTGTTTTAAGAAATCCACTTTTAGTTATTTCACATCCCCCAAGTTGTAATAATCAATATGACACCTGGTATTTACGCTACAGCCTGAGCCTTTTCTCCAGATTCTCATACCAAAAGACTAGCAGCTCCGCTACGTGTATGTCTGATGTTGATGAAGTCAGTACAAACCGCTCTCCCACTGCTCTTCTGCAGGGTCAAGAGGGGCTGTTTATAGAAGACAAAAGTCCCATAAAACTGAACACTGACACGACCACCATGCGGACAAGTGTGGGATTGTTAAAGCTGCTGATGCTGGGGGAACATCTTTGAGTTTGACCACATAAATGTCCATTTTTGTTTTTATTTTAGTCAAATACAAATATTTGTCTTTTAAGAGCTTCAAAAGTTACTCAGGAAGAAATATTTGCTCTTTACAAACATGTCTGACTTCACTTCTCCGTTTTAGGCATACAGTATCTGATGCAAGTGTTGAAATTCACTTCCTTTGCTGTAAATGCATTTCCTCTTTTTCTATTCTGCTCCTCCTTATCTCCAGCGACATAATGTTCCAGTGATGTGTGTAGTTGGCTTCATCTCAGCCCTTTGACGAGTTCATGGGAAAACAACGCTGAGGGAAGAGGACAGCAGAGGAGCTTTCTATGAGGAGGGAATGGAGGTGACGGCCTTCAGTGTGTGGAGTTAGGAGTGATGACAGCGTCATCTGAAGTTGAATAAGATGTTTTTTTCCCCAGCTGTTTGAGCGGCGCAGATGTGAAGGAATAGATTCTGACCGATGTTTCTGGAGGCTCTACAGGTTGCAGGTTGCAGCTATGGACATTGAGGCGAGGTTTCCTCCCTCCTCATCAGTTGCCTTGACGTTTGTCTCACCATGCCGGACAACCCCGCCACCTCCCCCCCCTACATCATCCTGGAGCTGCTGATTGCCGTCTTCTCCGTGCTGGGGAATGTGCTTGTCTGCTGGGCCGTGTGTATCAACAGCAACCTGCAGAGCATCACCAACTTCTTTGTGGTGTCACTGGCAGCGGCCGACATCGCCGTGGGCGTCCTGGCCATTCCCTTCGCCATCATCATCAGCACCGGCTTCTGCTCCAACTTCTATGGCTGCCTGTTCATTGCTTGCTTTGTGGTGATCCTCACCCAGAGCTCCATCTTCAGCCTGCTGGCCATCGCTATGGACCGCTACATTGCAATCAAGATGCCGCTCAGGTCAGTGGCCAAGCAGAATTACATTCACTTCAACCTTCTAAATAATGAATTAGTTAGTGGTTAATAAGCCCTTAATTAATCTTATATAGATAGTTACTCAGCTTTTTGATACATACAGCTGCAGAATTGATAGAATAAAAACTTTTATTGGGCCTTATTATATCTGCATAATCTTGGGTTTTTAGAAAAGGGGGGAAATTTCTTGTTAATGGTTCATTTTTTACCACTGGAAGGAAAGTATGAAGGGATATAGATAGCATTTAGTATTAATAGTGAAAATATTCAAAATGTGTCATAACTCTTTTAATTTGAGACATCGGAGACACTTTCTTCTCTGTTCACCAGTAAAGATGTAACTTTTGACCCAGAAAGTCTTGGCTGAATGAGTATGTCCAGAAATGGCGTCTCCCACGAGGCTGTGTCCCCCAGGAGCAATCAAATAAATATTCCTCTAATTGCTTATACAGACTGTGTAAGCCCATTGAAACCCCCTGTGTAATCTTGCTTTGTTACTTCACTGTAAATGATTTGATTTAGATTTGAATTTGACGTTTGAAGACCTGTCACCTACTGAAAGGTGGACTGGCTATGATGCTGTGTCCTCATCCTTCCAAATCCTTCAGTGTCAGCGACGCATCAAGCCGATCTGTCTTCCTGTTTCTGTTCTCCAACAATTCGTTTTCACACAGCTTCCTCCTCCTCCTCTTCCTCCTCCCCCTCCTCCTCCTCCTCCTCTTGCTGAAGATACGTGAGGTTTCCTCTGCGTTGTTTTTTTGCATCCTTGACGAGGGGTGGGGTGGGGGGAACTTGTTTGTGCAGCATTAACCTTTGCACTTTAACATCTCAAGAATGTGATAGAAACAAGCCAAATATCTCAGCTGCTCTCCCACACTGCACTACAGGCGAACTCAAAATAGACTCCTTCCTTTGAGGAGTCCTGAAAGGCTTTGTTTGTTTATCCTTTTCTGGTTTAGTTCCGGGATCAGATGCGCTTCCACGGAGCAGATTATAAATCACAGAGAATTTCATACACAATATAAAAAAGTTATTTATTGTATCAAGCACAAGCTTTGTGTGGGAAGATGTGTAGTGATTATACAGCGGTGATGGTTAATGGTTTATACATTTGTTAGAGTTTTCTATAGCTCTGCATAAATTTCATACTCATAATTCATAAGATTGTCCTAGATCCAAAATGACAAATCTGTGAACGGCGAAACCAACAGTATGTGAATGTTCAGGATTAGCGGTTAATGTGGGGATTAAATTAAAGTTAGCAACTTAGTTTCAGGTTTGAGTGCCCTCTTTTATGTAAAGAACAGAAATGTCTGTCAAAGTCTGATTTTCACAGCACATGTTTGTAGAAGAGTACCATGAGGAGATTTCAGAGAACTTCAGAAAAAGAGTTGTTGATGCCCATCAGGCTGGAAAATGGAAATGTTGTGGAAGAACCTGAAGTTAAGATTATAGTGAGGAAACATAGATGAAGCATTTAATCATGATACAAATCAGGGTACGAGATATAGCTGATTCACACTACATGAGATACTGATGATGAATAAAAATGAATGGATAGAGCTAGATAGAGAATGTGCAGTTATTGCCGCTTACAGATAATGACTTACACATAACGCACAGCCAAACCCTGAGGAGGTGTGGAGGCATGGATGAAGGCAAATCTTGAAGGAAGCTCACCCTCCCTCACCTGTTGCTTTTTCGCCTTTTTTTTAAATTAAATAAATCCTTTCCTTTTGGACGTCTGTCTCCACTTCATGTTGCGGCCCTCAACCCGGGTCACAACATATTATATTTCTACAGAAGTGTAGAAAAATCGAAACGGTTCACTGTAGATCATTTTATCAGTGATGTCCTCTTGGGAAACTAAACATCTAAACAGCACCTGACAGAAAGAGCTGATGCTTAAAGTTTTTCATTGTCCCCCTTCAGGTACAGCAGTCTGGTGACAGGCCAGCGGGCTCGAGGCATTATCGCCATCTGCTGGATTTTATCCATCATCATCGGTCTGATTCCATTGATGGGCTGGAACAAGCTACTCGACCCCAACAGCACCAGCCCGCTATCCGACAGCAACAGCACCAGCCCGCTATCCGACAGCAACAAAACCTGCCCGCCTGGCCTGATGAAGTGCATGTTTGAGGACGTGGTGCACATGGGATATATGGTCTACTTCAACTTTTTTGCCTGCGTACTCATCCCCCTGCTGCTGATGCTCGCCATCTACCTGTGTATCTTCATGGCAGCTCGCTACCAGCTCAAGCTGATCGAAGTGAAGGCGGCTCATGGGGAGAAGTCGCGCTCCACGCTACAGAAGGAGGTCCAGGCTGCCAAGTCTCTGGCCATCATTGTGGGGCTGTTTGCAGTTTGCTGGCTGCCTTTACACATCATCAACTGCTTCACTTTCTTCTGTCCTCAGTGTGAACACGCTCCGAAGTGGATCATGTATGTGGCTATTATCCTCTCCCACGCCAACTCTGTTGTCAACCCCTTCATCTATGCCTACCGCATCCGTGAGTTCAGACAGACCTTCCGCAGGATAATCCGGCGCAACATACTGGGCCAGCGGGAGATTTTTGAGAGGCACAGCAGCAGCACGCGTACCTCTACTTACAACAGCATCACAGACTCCATCAGACTCAAGGCAAACGGACTCATCTTTGACCATTTCACAGAGCACAGCAGCAGTGCCTGTGAAGACTCCTACCACTGTCCTACACACATGTCCCCTGTAAGGGGCGGACTGGTGGCGGTATCCCACCCCCCTCTGTCGGTCGTCATCTCCCATTGTCCTAAGATGGAGCTATGTCCGCAGCAAGCTCTCAGACAGACTCAGATCCCAATGGGCCATCAACTACAGTTTGAGGAGCAGCAGCACGACTGCGCTGGAACAGAAGTCCTGGAGGAATCGGGTAAAGAGAACCTCGGCTCAGCCCAGCTCGCCTCACTGGTCAGTAAGCAGAGCAGGCAGAGTTGCTTTGGTGACCTGACAAAGGTGTCCTGATGCATGCACAGGAGGAAGCCTGCACTCACTCAGGAGCATTGCAGTAAAACATCAACGTGAGCTCAGGATCAGCATAGAATTGAAATGTGAGCACTGTAAAGGGATTAAAAATCTCCTTTCCACAAAAAAGACAAAAAAACAACTCTATTTAAATACAGTGACTTTGTAATTTAGGCAAGAATAAGAGTCTAAAAGCCTCTTAAAGAGGCTGAGCAGCTTCTTTACAAGGCATGTGAGTGCTTTAATTAGACCGAGCCAATGACACTTCTGTCTTTTCGGTGTAGTCGCTTCACACATCAAAAATGGCTCTGATGAAACTGATTGAAGGCCCAATTTTGTTATCAAATTACTTTTTAGTTTTTCAGGGATGTAAACACACTCAGTCTGATGGATTTCACCTCACAACACTGCAGATTTCTCTACTTTTCAACAAATGACATGGTTTAAGTTTGGACCCCATTTCTTTCTTTGCGACCCATGCTGTTTCTCTTTGGACTAGAAAACAAGGACGGTTAAGACAGGTCTGTGTTTGTGTCAGCAGCAACGTCATACTTCACCTGTTCTAAACGAAATGGTCAGAAAACTGAAATGTAACTTTGTGTTTTTGTTTTCTCTGTGTGAAAATGAGGCTTTAACGTGTGCTTATTTAATTTAAATGAATGCAAACACAGTCTGATGAATGATGGGAAATAGTCTGAGGAGCATTGTGACGTTTGACCTTAACCAAACAGAATGGAAACCGTTTTTATTTTTCTTGATGAATTCATCCTGTGCAGCTACTGTCTTCTTTGTCCTCACAAGCCAGCTGGTACAAAGTCATGTGTTTAAATAAAGCCTTTTAACATTCAAAGTGTATTCAATGTATTGGCAATCACTGCCACAAAATGGTCCCAGTCATTATTGAGTATCTGTAGGAACAGCTCCAGGGTTCCCACTGGCTTTTCACTAGGCAGCATCATGTTTCAAATCAGATCTGGATGTCTGAGAAGAACTGAATCAGAGGGCTGGCTTTCTCATTCTGGGAAACGGTTTGTTAAGCCATCAAACTATCTTTGGAGTCCTTTATTTTCTCAGCTTTTATCTCAACTCCCCCATGAGTTCAGGTTATGGAGCTCGAGGCCTATTTCTTTTTGAATGCTTTCCCATGGGTTTGTGGGTCTTTTTTTTTCGCCACATGAATCTGCTGAGTCCTCGTGCATTGCTGCTGTCTTGTGTGATGTCTTGTCTCTTCAGAAAATGGTTTATTCATAGCTGCTCTCAAAACCAGTTCATGCCAAAGAAATACTGTACGCTCAGATATCATGCTTGTGCCTTTGGGAATAAAAGCTAGCTATGCTTATTATCAGCACTGAAAAAGGGGAGAAGTTGTAGATATATGGTGGGTTGTGTTCTGAACTTTTCTGAACTGTTTTTCTTGTCATACGTGAAGTCTAGCTGCCATGTTAATCTAAGAGGCTGCCAGCTGCACTTCACTGCTTTGCTCTAATTGTTTTCATCAGCTCACCGTTTATGAAAGCTGAAGAAGCAGATTAAAGAGGCAGACTTTTCCCTCCGGTGTGGTGGAGACTAAAGCAGAAATAAAAGGAAGATGCATATTGGACTCAAACTCACAAACATGACTACAAGTGAATGCTCCATGTCTGGTGGATGTGTACGTGCTGAGCCAAATAATCCGGATCACTAGAAAGACCTGGAATCCCCATCACAAGTGTTTACAGCTCATTTCTGCTCCTCTAAGTGTCCAAAAAATTCACTTCATGGAGGTTTTAATCAGTTTATCTAAAAACATCTAAATTACAGGAAGCTGGATATCTTTGCTCATTGCGATCTAGTTTATGCATTGACACATGGTGCAGGAGAGCCAGCGCTTGAAGTCAAGACTTCAGACGGTTCCCCTGAAGGACAAAGGACACTTATTTGAGGACAAATTCTACCACATTCTAGCCGGAGAAGGCGAATTGTTTGCAAGAGTGTAAATTGGAAAACCCTGAAATTGCACATTGTTGGTGGATAGTGGGAACAAATTCTAAACAAAATGTTGACACAAACTGGACAACAAACTGTTGCTTCTTTGCTTGTTCAGCAGTTACAAAGCCACATTAATTCAATGAAAAATGTTCATTTCTGGATTCTTGGACACGTCCAAGTCAAATATTTACGTTCTCTTTGAGTGAACCACGACAGTGAACTTGTGGACTGAACAATGAGCTGAAACTCAACATAGTGTTTGCTAAGACAAAAATGAGCTGATTCAGTTAATCACTGCCCTCCACTATTAAAATGCCCACTATTTCACCATCAAAAGTCTGTAGTTACAGGGCCCTCACATTGCTTTTGATTTTGCATCTGTAAACACAATTTTAATCTAAAACAGAATTAAAACTCTCTCACAGATGTTACATAACATTAAACACAAAAGGTTTGTTGGATCGATCCATTATTATTTCCAATCTGTGGTGGGAAGCAATAAAACATTCCTCTTTTTTTCAGTCTTAATGTCACAGTCCAACAAACAGCTATAAAGTCTACAGAGCCCGTCTGTCTGTGTGTTGGGGCTCCATGGATACAAGAAACAGTGGTCCCTTCTACTCTTGTTAAAAGACTTCAGCTTTGTGACGGAGAAGAAGAGGTGGATGCTAAGGAGTGTGTGTGTGCTTGTGTGTGTGTGTATGTGTGTGGGTGTGGGTGCGCGTGTGTGTGAATTTATCATCCCTACATTATGCAGGCCTGTTCGTTCAGACTGCCTCGGAGATGGGTGTGTGTGACAAACACCAGACCAACCACGCTGGCCTCACATCTTTTATTGTGTGCCCACTCCGAACGTCTTCCAGGACTCCCTGGGCTCTTTGCGGCAGCCTTCAGCCACAGTAGTGGCAGTACCAGAGGAGCTTAACTGCAGTCAGGACCTGAAAATGTTTGTCACGATCCTGTTTGGAGGTTTGTAACGTTCCTGGGCCTACTTTTTTCATTTATCTACCTTCCAACCAGGAAATAGATGAAGGTGTGGCGAGATTAGTCCTGCATTAGGGACTAATTTGTTCATTTTATAAGGAAGCAACAGGGAAACTAGAAAACTAATTTGTAATAGGATAACAAAATCCTATATGAAAATTTATCTAAAGAGACGTGGTATTGTTGATTTGCCCTACTTTCAAAGGTTTGTTACTGGACAATGTATAACAGAGGACCACATTTCTTACATGAGTTTTGAGTGATCTTACAAAGATAGTTTTCTTGGAAGATGGCAGGATGGAACTGTTCAATCTCAACTGCAAGCTGATCAACTTCATCCATCATTTAAAGGAGAAGTGCGGTCTGGATTTGAAAGGTACTGAACGGCTGTTGCAGTCGTAAAGACTGATATCTTACAGCAGAGTGTAACAGCAAAATATAAAGTGAAGATAAACAAATATTTAAACCACTAATTTGAATCAGTGAGAGACTACTGGATTCTTTATGTTAAAAGCAAGGATTAACACAATAAAATTCTTTCTGCAGAGTGTGTGGACCTGATGGACAGCAGCGGTAAAGTGATGAACCTGGAGGCAAAGCAGCACAGTGTGGCTCTGGCCAACAGTGTGCTGGCAGAGAGACAGTACTACGTCCTCCTAAGAGTCTGCCGTGAGTCTGTCTGCGTTGTCAATTAGCTGAATGTCTAAGTAATTTATGTAAATGCATAGCAGAAGCATTTTCAAAATGGAATCAAGTTAACAATGTTTGGCCAAAACAAATTTGTCTAATCTAATAGTGATAAGTGGCAGCACAAAAAAATGATGGTGTTGTTTTCAGAGTCTCAGATATACTATTAGTTTGAAAAAATACTGTATATATATATATAGCAAGAATTGTAGTTTTGAAAGATGTGTTCATTACTCTATTTTCCTTCAGCAGAAGACGATGCTGGAGATCGGAAATATGTTTCTCTCCTGAACAGCGAAAGCCAGAGCCATCCCGAGTTAAAAGGTAAGAAAGCCATTTCAACTACTGACTGGACAGGGGTGAGGGAGCAGCATTTGAAATGGATCACTGAGGTCTCCTGCTGGTCAAACACATTTCTGCATATTTAAAATTTTTAGAAACAAATTTTACACCAATCAGCCATAACAGTATCACCACCTCTCTAATATAGTGTAGGTCCCCCCTTTTGCCACCAAAATAGCCCTGACTCATTGAGGCATGGACTCCACTAGACCTCTGAAGGTGTGCTGTGGTATCTGATACCATGATGTCAGCAGCAGATCCTTTGAGTCCTGCAAGTTGTGAGGTGGGGCCTCAATTGTTTGTCCAGCACATCCCACAGATCTTCGGTTGGAGTGAGATCTGGCAAATTTGAACTAGATTTGGCAAATTTGAACTAGTTGTGTTCCTCAAACCATTTTTGCTTTGTAGCAGAGCACATTATCTTGCTGAAAGGAGCCACTGCCATCAGGGATGACCGTTCCTATACCTAAGCTTTTCCTTCCTCTGACCACTTTTGATAGATTCTGATCATGGTGGACCCAAGAAAACCCCATAAGAACGGTAGTTTTGGAGATGCTCTTACCCTGTGGTCTAGCCATCACAATCTGTCCTGGTCCAAGTCTCTCAAACCATTGCCAATCATTGTCCATTTTCCCATCTTCTAAAATTGACTTTGAAGATAAAATGTTCACTTGCTGCCTAATTGTAATGTTTGTCAACTCTTGTGTTGTAGAGCTACTGAGGAAACTGTCAAACAAGGACAAAGAGCCAGACAGAAAAATCAGAAGAGTACGGACGCAGAGAAACAAAAAGATTTCTACAAAGAGTCACCAAATTTAATATCGTTTCAAACGCCTGGGTGTGATTTCTTGACACCGTATTCACATCTTTGTGTAGAAAATATGTATTTACACAGAACGTTTCTATTTAAGCAACCTTTAGATGATTGAGATCTTCTTTAATATAATTAACATTTGAATGTAATGAATTAAACAGTATTTTTTTATGACCATAGCTTCAGTTGTTCAGACTTATGTAGAAATCTAAAAAAAGAATACAATGAAGAAAATAAAATATCATATATAAAAATACATAAAATATTTTTATTGTTGAGACAAAGTCATGACAGATCAAATACTATGTTATTAATATACATTATAGTGCTTCAGATTTACTAAAAACTGATTAGTCTAACAGACAAGACAAGGAACATTGAAAAGTAAAAAAAAAAATTATAAAACAATGAAAAATGCATGTATGTAGTGAAAATAAAGAAAAAATAAAAACAAAATGTCTAATGGTGAATATTGCTATTATCAATTTATTTATTCATGTGTGTATGGACAATGAGGACTGGTAATGAGAATAGGTCCTCGTGCCCAGTCTCCACACTGTCCATTAATAATAACGCACAGACAGGGAGTAAATGAGGGCATGGTGAGATTGCTCTTGCACTGAAGGCTCATTTACTTGTTTTATTAGGGAGGCACAGAGGACTTCCTGAAACAAGAAAACTAATTTGCAATTGGATCATAATTCAAAAATGACTGGCCCTAAATGTATGCTGTTGTAGAGGAGAGCAAGCCCAAACATAGATGCTTCCACAGAGCCCTGATAAAAACAGGGCATAAATGGAGCAATAGGACAACTCTTCTCTGGAGGAAGCATGTCCTTAGACTTAGATAAACTTTATTCATCCACAAGGGAAATTGCTTGGTCACAGTAGCTTAGTCGTACATAAAAAACACTGTCAGAACCACACATAAAAGAAAGATAAAATAAAATAAAATAAAATAATAATAAGTCAAAAACTAGTAAAATAAAATAAAAATGGTATAAGCAAAAATGTACAAATTAGCATATGGACAAATGTACAAGAAATAGAGACGGAAGTATATATTATATACACAGGGATGATAGCAAGGTGCAATAGTGTCCATTAACATGAATAACATGGAGTTATCTGTTACAGAAAGGTGAGTTGTTGTACAGCTGGACTGAAAATGGTATGAATGACATCCTATAGCGTTCAGTGTGGGAGTGGATCAGTCTGTTGAGCTCTGCTGCCCCTCTATCTTCTGGTGAAGTGGGTGTGACGGATTGTCCATGATGGAGAGCAGTTTGCCCAGTGTCCTCCTGTCCCTCACTAAGACAAACGTCTCCAACTCACTGCCAATGACATGACCAGCCTTTTGGATCAATTTGTCGATCCTACTTATGTCCTTTTTGCTGGTGCTGTTCCCCTGCAAAGTACAGAGCACTCGCAACAACAGACTGGTAGAAAATATCCAGCAACATTCATTTGAAGTTTTCTTGCACATGTTTCATCCAAGTAACTTCTTCAGTTCTAAATTACTGGTGGAGAGTTTAGATATTTGTTAGGAGCATCTGTTGGTGGTGCACAACTGAAACTGACATGAGTAGGGTCCGTTAACAACTCAGTTCTCACTCAATACTCACCTTAACAATTAGTGGTTCTCTAACAACCCCTTAATGGCCAGAAACACTTAAGACTTAAGATGTGAATTGGCTTAAACATTTTGGGAACATTAGGATGTTACATGTGTTGCACAGCTGATAAGTACTCAAGTCATTCATTCATTTTCTGTGACGCTTATCCTCTGGTCTCCATCACATAGAGACAGACAACCATTCACACTCATATGCACACCTACAGCCAATTTAGAATCACTACCTAGAACCTAGCAGTATGTCTTTGGACAGTGGGAGGAATTTTATTATTTATTTTAGTGTGGCAGTGAAAAAACATTTACATTTACACATCGCTCTGTAAATCAGGGCGGGATCAGCGGCAGCTTTGCGCATGCGCCATTCATTTGGAGTCTGGACGCGGAGTGGCGGGGGTCTCTCCTCTCTGCTGCTGCGCGGGGACACTGTGAGACTGACCGGCCGCCTGTGAGTGCTTTGGCACGGGGGAGGGGCTCACGGCAGCACCCGCTGCTTGTTGAGGACAGTAACTGTCAGAAAAGTCTCCAAT
>JASGAT010384539.1:0-40149 GCA_030220025.1 Chelon auratus | reverse complement strand
AAATAAATAAATAAAATAAATAAAGAATAGATTCTTACAGATCCTGTAGTAATAGAGATAATCTGAGGAAAACCCACCCGAAATACAGTCATTTCTTCTAAAAGGACTTCCTCTAAGTCGTGCCAAGAGCCTCTTGGGATGGATACCACTTTCAGTATCGTTCCCATGTCTGGAATACAATGAGAGCACACATCTTGAGTTAATACTACTTCTCTAGTATCTACTCAGTCACTCTTTCTTTCAGTCAGTTATTTAATCATTTGCTGTGCCAACAGTATATAAACTGTATACCTGTTCCTATGAACATGACATCATACTGGCCATCTTCTGCTTCTACTTTATCCACCACAATCTGAGTAAACTGGTAGTCCACATCAGTTTTGACGATGATTGGTCGATTGTTAATGGGGTAGACAGGGTTAAACATGGCCGGATGGCTTCTGGCAAAGGTTACTACTTCATCAGGAAGGTCCTTGGTCGTATCAAATCCACCAAATGTCTTGCCTGGGCACTGCGGAGACAAAAAGAACTTCCACACTCAGTACACTGCACACATGTCTCAGCACATGTTCCTGTTCATACAGACTATACACTACTCACTGTGCCAGGCCGTGGGTAGGGAACACGTCCCTGGAAGGGCACCCATTGGTAGTTGGGCCCATCTCTGTGAGCATATGGACCCAGGAACACTCTCCTGATGTCTGTCATGCTGTACATACACACGGCTGAACCTTTGAAGATATTGCTAATGAGAAGAAAGAATGAGTCAGATAAAGATAGAGCATGCTCTTGCCGAAAACACAAACCATGCAATCATTGGTTTTGAACAATCAGTCAGCCACAGTACCTGGACGTGGTAAATACTGCATAAATCATTGGGCTCTTGGGATCCTTTGTGCTCATGAGAAAAACATCCTCTGAAAGCCAAAGAAAATGCAATGAGCACTACAGACTTTAGCAAAGATAGCATTCAATCTTCATGAAATAATGCGTGAAGGTGCAGGGGCAGTTACTCACGTAGTTCGTCAAAGTGTGTGTCTATTCCATTACTGCCCGGCACAGAGCAAACAAGTCGAGCTTTTAAAAAGGTAGTCCACTTATTCACCAGACTCCTGTGACCTCCCAGGTCATTCTGTTGGACAGACCAGGTGTAGACATTCAGCAACAAGGATGATCATTATTTTAAAACAGCATAAATAGTGAGACATCTCAGCACTGAAAAGAAAAAAGTTTTATACAAGAATATTCTAACCTTATTGCCCTTGGTTGGGTAAGCACAATGACTGTCTATCCTGAATAACGCTGTAGTTTCTCATTCTTCTCATTAAGACATGCAGAACCCCCAAGCCTTTCAGTCATAAAGTATTCCATAAGAGACATGAGAACNAAAAAAAAAAAAAAGCCCTTAAAAGTCTGGTTGATGTCCCTTTGTTGACTGGGGAGAACTGGTAATACATAACTTGGAACATGGATAGGCAGAGACATAGCTTTAGAAGGAACTTTAAGATACCTCCCAGTCAGAAGTTATGTAAGCACATATGTTCTTAATGAAACTACACTAGACATAGAGAATAGATCAGGAGGTAACATTCCATGCTAAACAATTGTATTGGTTGGCTCGTTGACAGTAGATTTACTGAAGATTCTGCCTTTAATGGGCTTTCTTTTATACTACACACATACTGTATCATCCCTAGCACATCACAACACAAGCAGCCCTCTGTAAAAAATATAGTCGCGCAAGCTTAATTGACGATGATACTAAACTTCGAATGCTGGAAGTATTTTCTAATTATAAAGAAGCTTTGACAACCAATAACCAACTACACATGCTGGTCTCTTTAAAATGCATTTCCTTTATAATGGGTTTGTAGATGTGGTTCACAAAGAAGACTATCGTACCATACGGCCTGTTCCAGTACACGTCCTAGTAATACTTGTTTCAGTGCCTCACAGGGTAGTGTTTGTTTTCCAGAAGATAGCACACAAACACAGATGCACAAAGTGCTGGCTCATAAAAATGTATTTCACTTAGTGTTAATTTATGACAGTAAATTAGAATGTGCCGAAATATGCATAAGCCCATATTAATACCACATTTTGCATAATTGATGGCTTGTCTTGTGTTGAGGATAGCAGATTCCCGACATTCTGGGTAATCAGGCTATTAAGAAGGAGAAACGATATGCAGCTAAATGGGAGGTTGAGGCTGGACATCACTCACTGATCTGCAGTCAGCTCACTGGATTCTTGCTTGATGCATAAGAATAGGATTTGGGAGGTGAAATCTGACACAAGGCCACGGATTTAACATAACCATACCCTGGAGCTGAAGGGTGTAGCAGACCCAATAAGTGCCAAAGCCTGGCATTCGAAAACAGTGCTGCCATTGATGGTGCATTTGCCTCTCAGGTTCTGGCGACATTTAACATTTCTCTCAGGTTTCTGTCTTCAGGGCCAATTGTCCCCCACATAACAAAGCCCACTCTTATCCAGGCTAAAAATAATCACAGATAACAGCTCCCGAAAGCTACCATTATGAAAGCCACTCAGACACCCGTCAAGTGTTTTTCCAGATACAGAAGCTATTTAACATAATGCTGGTGTGAGCGTTTGTGTCTTTGTCTCTCTGCTTTTGTGTGTGTCTGAATTTTTCCTTTGTGTGGTCCAGCCAGTGTGTTGCTGCGTATGCGTGTGTGCACGTACTTTGCAGAGCTGTCCGATGCGAGCATGTGTGGCCTTTCCAGCATGTTCTCCATCGATAGCATTCTCTCTGAAGAACAGGTAGATTTTATCATCTTCTGGGTTGTCACTCTCAGGAATCAAGTGAACGCCCAAAAACCTAGGATCTGCAAGAAACAAAAAAGTTACACGCTGTTTGACGATATAATAATAATTTGATGCAAAATGTTTTCTTTGTCCCTTCTTGCTAGACAAAGCAACCTAGCAGATTCTGCATATCCAACTGACGACAATTCAGAACTGTATGTACTCAGAGACTCAGGTAATAGCAAAACTTAATTGAATTCTAAACTCCAAAGCGTCAGTATTTATGTTGCCTTAAAAGTTGAAATAGTGCAATCTATTTTAAGTAAAAGTTCACAAATCATTGCATTGTTCTTGTCCATACTGAGTACATAAAATGTATCACAGAGTACAAGCAGAACTTTATACCAACTAGTCGTCTAGATCATTGTATTGCAAAGAAATGTACAGCTGAGCATCATCTGCGTAAAGTGAAAACTGCTAACCAGAAGGCCCAGCAATACCGCGTAGATAGAAAAAAGAAAATAGAAAAGAGATCCTTGAAGAACTACATATGTTGCAAAGGCAACATTTTTCTCTTTGAAAATTTTACCTAATTGTAGATGTAGTCAGCTAAGTCGTATCTGGCTATGCATGAGGTACACTCTTTTATTTTACCAATCCATTCTGTAGTTTGGTAACAGTATATTTGTTCACTTGGACGCAGAATTTTTTTTATTTCCTTGGGCTTATGTTTTTCTGTAGCCTTCGTGTTTGCCAAAAGTTAAACCAGTTATGCATAGAATATCTTTATTTCATGAATTATTGTGTTAACAGAGATCCTATAGAGCTTTTTCAAACAGGTACAATGATGAGTATAGTGTGTGTTTGCTTGGGGGCTTAGCCACTTTTAAATTTTGGTTCGGTTGTATTCAAGTGTAAATCATTTCTATTCTAAGAATTGATGTGACATATATGTAGACTGGTCACATTAGCAGATGAGCGGTGTGAATATCCTCTTCTTTCTTACCGTTTAACCACCGGGAGTCGTGTTGTTCGGTCCTAATTGGGTGATGCTTGCCAAGAGTACGAAAGATGGCAAAGTCCCGTCCCATGAAGTCAGCCGATGTCCCAGCATACAGTTCGCCATCTGAGAGTAAGAAGAATAAATTGTGTTAGGGCAGTAACACCAGACGAGAAAGCAGTCATCAGTTCCTATTTTTCCCCCAGTGGTGCAGGTGTAAAAGTCTGAGGGATTGTTCCAGGGGCTTAGCAGTACAGGTAGACTCGGAGTCCTGAGAGAACACAGACAGTGACAGATGTGATGAACATCAGGAGTGTGAAATTGACATTAACACAGGGGGCAGGGTTGCAAAGCGAGACGAGGGAAGGATGAATGGATGGTGGGTCAGATGAGGAGGGACAGGACAGAGGTGTGAGACAGGGGGAGTACATAATAATGCTGTTGAGAGAAAAAGGAAAGGAGATGAGGGGTGATGGGTTGGAAAATGGCCATCTGCTGGGTTAAACGGTGTGGTATAACTCAATGTGACTTGCAGTAATTGGGGGTCGAGAGGGAAGGCATGCTCACATAATCCTGCTTCATTTGCCAAAAATTGAGATTTAGTCAAAGAAAACCCAATAAAGTGTCATTGACTATTCACACCCACCACTTACATGAGGTAAAGTCAGAAATAAAGTTTACAGTCCTGCCAATGAGGGGTTCCCAGTGTGTAACTACAAAGCAGCACCCCTCTTAATGAATGACAGAACAACCCTATATATCTGCTGCAATGAAAGACCAAATCAGAGGGTGTTTCTGGATTCACACAGTTTTATATGACTTCAGTCCAACGCATGGAAAGACAGCACAGTGCATTGGGTCTTAAACTCACCAATTAGCATGGATGCCGTGAGCAACTTGGGGTCATAGGGACTCTTCCCTCTGCCGTTTTCTACGTGGGGCTCCAGTCTGAACACACTGTCCTGCACGTAGAAAAACAGAAAACCAGATAAGTTTTTCCTTCAGAAATGGGGGAAATTCATATTATTTTCTGACATGGAGAATTCTTGAGGTAAGCCATTTTGCTGTCAGCACTTTGTGACATCCAAGTTGTGACAAAACGGCAGCATTTTATGAAAATTAGCATTGCTACAACCCACAGAAATGTATTTAAAGCTTTAGCCCAAACAATGATGCTGCCAAATATTTCTCTATGAATCCCAGAAAGACCCAACAGAAAAGAATACATCATGTGACACTGCAGTTCATGTCTCCACCGACTTACTCTACATTACAACCGGAAAGAATTAAAAATGAAAATAATAAATCCAATCGCGCTCTGGGAACTCGACGTTCATAGGAAACCCCTCAGATGAATTACATCTTTAGGGTGTGAATTTTCTCAGAGACATTTCCTGCCTCTAATTGTCTGTAAGTAGCAATCTAATGAATAGGAAACTCACATTTATGAGTCCAGCTCAGTGACATTTGGAAGAGAGAGCAATTTTCTTCCTCTATACTCGAATGAACACCAAACACACACAGACACACACACACTACAATTCCATATTAGAATGATGAATTGGAAATCTTGCCGACTATTAAGCTGTGCGTTTCATTTTCCATCTCATTTTGCTGAAATCACTCACACAATATGTGGTTGTTCACAGCTTTAAAAACTTGGTATGACATCAAACTCTGCATATTTTCTAAAATCCCTAAGCATGCACGCATTCTTGCGATAGACAGCAACATAAATTATACCTCTGGTTTCTTGCCCACCTCCAGGTAGGAACACACGGGGTGGAAGGCTCCTGTCCCACACACATAGAGATGGGTCTGGTTGAACGACTGCAACACCTTTATGAAATTTGAGCACTCTCTCTGATGTAGCAAAGACAGAGAACAGATGACGTGGGATGAGTAAAGCATATTAGAGCTTGTTTCACTCACGACAGTTGGATCAGGAAAAAGAGAAAAGTGGTTACACTGCTGTATAAATTAATAGGTCAGTCCTCAATAAAAGCACAGAGAACATTCTAATAAGATACATGTGAAGATAACAGGGCAAAGCTTAATGTAATATCCTGTAATTTCCCAGAGAATGACCCACAAATCATGTTGAGTAATAATTATTTAACTGGCCTGACTAAAGTCTGTAATGTCTGTTAAGATTCTCAGTCATTTGGATCTTGTTGGGGGTGATCACCGGGTATAATGAATTCCAAAACAGTTCAACTCCAGACCAAAATTCCCCTACTAAATATCTGTGGGTGGTAAAAAAACTTCCGACTGGCTTTCAGGCTAGTTTGTGGCATATCCAGAAAACAAAGCTAAAACAAAGACAACTGGAGTTGTTTAAGTTTCTCAGTCATCTTAACCACACCGTAAAACATTACAGCCCCATTAAGTTATGTGAATGTTTTCCTTCTCTTCAACTCCAATCGTCGTGACATAGTTTTTGATATTGAACTCATTTTTATAAGGTCAAAAACATTAAAGTAATCCATTGTATGGACTTCGTGCACGTTTTGTCTGCGTGGTCAATGTTCATTTAGCTCATGTCTCAAGTTTTCAGTTGAAAAAAAGCAATGAGGGAGGAGGAGGGCTGATACGACTTGAATACTGGGAAATATAGAAGCTGCTACAATTTTCACAGTTTTTAATTAGATTGAACAATTACTATAATGGCAATATCTGTGAAAATAAGCTCTACAAAGGGGAATTAAACCAGTAAAAATATTGACACCACCCTTATGTTTTCCTACCAGGAATGAGTAGCTGTTTTTTGTGGGTCATATTTTAATGTCTTCCTCACAGTCTTAAATGAGGGCATTGTTTCAGATGTCAGTACCAATCTTTGTGCCTCTTGTCTTCGTGTTTTAAAATAACATTTTTGGACAAATGATATGAACATAGTTAAAAGTATCTTAACATGGAAATGTGACATGAAAACAGTGAGGAATTTTAAGTTCATTTGACAAACAATAAAGTTTGATAGTATTTTTTCCAGTGGATAGTGTGACCTAATAAGTTGTTTTAAATCATAGTATATAACAGAGGTTTTCTTCAAGTTGAGTTTACTCGCACTTTTACCGATTTGAAATGTATTACACTGCACTCATCCTAGTGACTTCTTCAGTTTTTGCAACCAGATACTCCAGTTGAAGGAATTTGTCCAGATTAACCTGGATGGTATCCTGTTTTTGCACAGTAAGCTGTTCTCTAAAGGCTAATTAATGGCCAGAGACTCCGGTCTCAGGGCGTGAGTGGGGACAGATGTTAAGACTGCGTTGTAAGTGGCTGACAAACGGTGTCTCAGTTACCTCACCTGTTCATACTTGTTTTTTTCACATTTTACATAGATGGCTTCTTTACTCCTCTTTCAAACCCTTTGTCTCAGGCTAAAATATGCGCGTTGTATGAATATGTGCCCCTTGTCATTCAGGTGTAGGCAGAGTCCTGAAGAGCTGGCTCTCCTGTGTTGAGCCATGCATTTGTGAACAGTTTGCTATCACCTACGTCTCTGTTTCTTTAACCCATACAGTACTCTCCACCCTGACCCTGTGTTTGTGTGTTTGGGTGTATGTATGTGCCACAGTAATCTCAGGCATCTGTACATGTCTTGTATGTTGCTGTAATGCCATGTGGCATATTTTCCTTGTGTTGTGCCGGCACGTGCTTGAGCAGTCCTGACCTCAAAGAAAACTGAACGTGTCATCACATATTCACAACTGAAAAAAAATAAAAAAAAATAGAGAGAGAGAGAGAGAGAGAGAGAGAGAGAGAACCGTACCACAAATTATGCATGACTAAATTCATCTGGCTTTACTGGGTCATCAACACACTGCCGCTCCTGTTTGTGTAAGCTTTTGTTGTCACTCAAGCAGCAGCTGTTCTTATTTGAATGTATATGGGGGTTAGTTGATCTGAGTAAACATCTTTGTTACAAGCATTACTGTAAGTATCTGATTTCAGCTCTTAGCGCTGGGATGGATTACGTATCATACTCAGAGGTGTCAAGTTTAATAAATATAATTTCAAGCTACTTTCTATATCGACTATACTGTATATTTGAGAAGAAAATATTATAGTTTTCATGCTGACTTTAGACTGAGCATCCTATTTATATCATGAATGGTTTAAATATCGTAAATATGCTCATTTTGATGTACAACGGGTACTTTTACATTTATGGTCCGGGTACATTTAGCTGGGAATTCTTGCATATTTTTACCTTAATGAAGTTTATGAAGGTAAGTTTTGAATGAATGATTTTTACTTGAGACGCATTTATTTATTTTGTTCTGAGCCCTTCTTCCTCCACTGGTCATACCTCTGAATATTGTGCATGATGATGCAGACAAGAACATTTAAATGGCATAGGTTTTAACAAACAGTAAATTAATTACAGCTTCGTGAGCAGTGTGGAGATTTTTTGGAAAAATTACATTCACGTAACTTGAAATGTCTAGTGTGTGATTTGGTATTGGATTTCTGTGGGATGAGAGCATCACAAGTGTGGATCTAAATGTGAAACATGAAGCACAGATCAAGAATATTGAACATAAACAGTTATTGTTAGTTCATGTTTGGCGCTTATTTTAAGCACTTTGTTATTCTAGGCAGTTGTTGCAGGTTTCCTTTTACCCTTCCTTTCACACCCATCCAACTCTCTTTTTCCTCCTCTGCTACATCTCCAAGGAGTGTTTGCTTTCAGTACATCAAGGGGCATTAGCGGACCCCCCCACCTTCTCTCTCCACCACCCTTTAATTCTCACTCTCCTCCACCTCCATAACAGAGAGACCACCCCTCGGGGTTCCTTATTCATCCATTTCATAATGTTTACACAAAACACACAAAGGACTTCACGGCACTTCAAATCAGCCACACAGAAGGGTTGAAGGCCACTGGAGCTTGCCCTTATCTGGCCAGTGAACTGAGCCACAAAAAGCACTGCCATGATTTTACATTCCAGCTTATTGCCTTAGGCGCTATGGAAGATAGAATTCATAACACAGCTTGCGGGGAGCAGAGACAACCTCTCAGCGTGTTTACACAGAGTTTCAGCACACCACACAAGGTGGTTTAAAACTGCACTTTGGCAGATACAGAGAGACGTGATGCTTGGCTTGTCCTGCAAGGGTTGAATGAGGTAAGATGTCTGAAAAAAGCCCTGAATCTTAATGCCACGATGGCTCATTGATTGTTTCAGATCCAGCATTAACTTGAGCTCCCTGAATATAATACAAAATACTTATTCTAAACCTAAACAAAATAAATATACCACACAGGTTTAGACATCCAGGATGATGGGGAGTTTGTTTTTAATTCTAAAATATATTACGTAGAGGTTGGGATGTCAGTAAGCTCTTCATTGCATGGTTTCTAATGTGGTTTAGGTAAGAGATTTACTTTATTTGTTAAACTGACTCCACTTAAAGTCCACAGTCCTAGCAGGAATGCCAGCCTTAATAATCCCCTAAGATTGGGTGACACCAGTTTGTTAATTTAAGTGAGGTAATTTAGTTTTTCCATTTCAAATACTGAAGGGCAGTCTGTCTGAAGGGATCACTTTTAAAATAAGCCAATCAAGTCTTAAATCCAGTTTTGATGCATGACCTGAGGTGAGGCTGAAAATACCTTCAAACATTACAGTCTGACATGAGTGTACCTTGAGAACCCTAATGCCTGAGATCCTAGTATATAGCATGCTAATCTACACAGTATATGTAATCCTGATGCAACCAGCAAAAGAGATTTGCTTTGAGACCCGCAGAGTTGTACATCGTTCATAATATAAGAGAACAAAGACCTTTTAAAATATCCGTGGGAGTGGAGGGGCAAAATGCCGACATCCACTTGAAAGATGGCTGGTTTTAGCTCTTACCGAGAGATCTTTTCCTGCCCACTTGCATTCATCTCTTCTGGTGGGTGAAGCTGGCCAAGGGATCTGCAACACAAGCAGAGTTCCTGTACACGTTAGAAAAGAATCAACTGTCTAGAATCAGTTTTTACAGAGTCGGCCGATAAAGCCGCATCTTGTGTGCATGGATGTGTGTCTCTGTAGGAGCTGAAGGGGTCACAGCGCGATTTGTTATCCACTTTGTTTCAGTTTACTCCATTATTCATCCAGGTGTGCAGAGAGCAGCTAACATGCCTGGCACAGCGTGTGATCGTGTGTGACAGCCCCGGTCTGAAATATTCATGAGACTCTTCAGTAGAAACAGAAAGCCCCAAGATAGTAGTTGCACAGACCCAAGGCAGGTAATAAGTCGGTCAGAAAATAAACTGACTTGTCGTCATGAATACGTGAAACCATCCGACGCACGAAATCCAAATCCGAGGTCTTACCTGTGCGTAGTCCTTGCTGATATTGAGCAGGTTGAAAGAGAAGATGTGGTCCTTGGCTCCCACCACTAGTCTTCCTTTCTCCTCATCCAACAGGAAGGTGTGGTAAGCTGAGCTGTTGGCCAGACCTTCAAATGTCACAAGGTTGTCAGATTCCAACATGTCTGCAGAGAAAAATGGAAAGAAAAGAAATGATCAGGACGATGTACAGTATAATAATAACACTGGTCCGTGGCAGTGTGTGTGCGACAACATGTTCACCTCTCCATTCTTTATAGTCTTCCTGCCCTGTAGTAATGTGCCAAATATACATCTCCCTGCCTCAAGGGTACACTGAATAGTTAAAAGAATGTTACAGTGGGTTATTGTGTATATAGTTACTCGTAAGATGGGTATCCCTTTTAGTCAAAGACTTCCTCTCATTTTTCAGCGTTGGTTTTTACAAAAAAGTTGTTGCTTCCCGTTCCATTACAAATTGGACTCGAGACTAGAAATCGTACAGCTCGACCAGGCTGTCAGAGAGTGAAAAGCCACTGCCAAGCCAAATTGGACTCTGCAGGTAAAGCCAGCACTGGGAGCCAATAATCAGACTGTCTGCGTGACCTTCACCAGAGCAGCCAAGCACAAGCTGGTCTACGCACAGTGGAAAACTACAAGGAATACATAATGTCATCTTACTCAGCTAATATTTCGTAGACCCGACTGTAGGATTACTTTAAACCACATCTATTAGGAGACGTAACCGTGGGCTACAGCTCATGTTTTGCAAAGTACCGACATTTGCTTTCCCAGCAGAACGCCAGACTTGTCGCAGACATTGAGGATCTAATTACCGTAACGACCTCTAAAGGTGGCATTATGATTATAGTATTATAGCACCTTTTGTGCAATGTGTAGACACACACACATACACATCAATTATCTGCCCTTCTCACATTTTGTTCTCACCGACAAAGTCTAACCACACTGTGACCCCCTCACATTGACCACCCACACAAAAGGGTGGAGAGTTATGGAACAAATTTGGCTTGCTCGCTCTTTCTCTCTTTTTCTCTCTCAGGAAGGTAAAAACAAAAACGCTCATGAATGTTTTAGCAGGGAGAATGCCCCCTCTCTGAAGTGTGTCAGAACCCGAGAGAGAGAGAAGAACACCGGAGAAGACAGAACATCACCCTGACTGCTTTTACTCATTCGTAATACAGTCTCACGTTTTTAGTTTTTAGGGAACTTTGGAGAGTTGAGGTTTAGGGTCTACACTTTATGGGGGTAGTATTGTGGGGACTATAGCTACAGTATTTAACAGGATGTGAAAACACAAGTGGTGAAATACATCTGTGGGAAAGAAAAGAAAAACAAGTTACAAACTTCTACTAAATTTGGCACTGATACAGCCCTTTGTTTCGCTGATATGTATATACATGCATGCTTGACACCCAAGTACACAATAACTGTATACATATTGTACACACAGGATGATAATATACAATAGGTTAACACCCCGTTGTTATTGTTATTGTCTCTGTGATTTAGCTGGTTTCCTGTACCTCAGCGTCGATGGCGAGAGATTTAAACAGCCTTCTAAATTTATAATTCCCTCACTGTGCGACCCAGTCCTCCAGCTCCTCGGCTCCCGACTATAAAGTCTTCTGAGAATCCAATATCAAAACCTGATTAAACCAACAGGTGAGGATTTGTAGTACTCTTGAAGTGGTAAAGAATGGATCAGATCTGTAGCCACTCAGGTACTGTACGAGTTATTTCATGAAGACTTTATTGCGCTTGGAAAACAGTAAAGAAGCTCAAAGCCTTAAAAAGTCTCTGCGAAAAATGTAACTGAGCTTGGTCTGTAGCCATGGTGATCAGTCTTTAGCGGATCGGCCGTAAGACCTGCACTGACAGCACAGTAACATCTGCCTGCTCCCTCTGACTCTTCTTCACCTGTACCGAGGCTGCGTTTGTGTGTGGGAGACAACAGTGACGAGATAGATAAGCCATGCTCTCCCAGTAACCTTTTTTACTTTACATCCATATAAGGAAATACATACAATTCTGGATATCTTGGCGAACTTCTTCCTACTACCTGACATCCAGCACCATGCTGACACACAGAGACTTGGAAAATCAACTGCAAACAACCTAAAGAGTGTACCTGTGTAATTAGTATATGATTTGTTTATCTATCTGCCTCCAGAAAGATGAATGCGTTTTCTAAACCACAAAGTCAACGTGTCGAGGAGGTGTAGAGAAGCTGCACAGACGTGATAACTGCGCTCCATTCCTGCTCAAACCACATCCCTATGTCACAGAAAAGAGAATGGCATCACTGTATCCACCCACCATACACACACACACACGCCTCCGGTTTGGAAAAATTGTGTATGGGAGGGGTGTCCATGGCAACAGACCCTTCAACGGAGACAAAGTTATTAAAAGCCAATCATCCAGAGACCGATACTCTACGGGCATTGTGTGTGTAGTATGTTTATGGAGCACGCTGTGTCGTGTGTTATTGGAAAGAAACAGGATGTTTCTAAGCCAGCACCAGAGGTAGTAACCTATACATGTCTGAACTGGTGTCCCCTCCGGTTAAATATAACAGGTGGGTATGCATGTAAAAAGCTCTGCACTTGTTTTCCTACCTGCAACTTCGTACACCAAAGTTTTCACCGCAAAAATGGTTTTGACACATGGCGAACTCCGTGGCGATCAAAACATGTTATGCTGTATTTGGTGTCCAAGCGATATAGTTTTATGCAGATGGCGTGAATGCAGACATGAAGACAGAGACAGACTGACAGGTGGATGGGGGAAATGTATGGCCTGTAACAGGTGTCAGCTGCTGCCCTGCCCCGTTTGGCTAATTTTCTGTCTTACGCTGCAATTGTTGAGGTAGACCTGTAGTAGCAGTTTTTCCTCTCTTTGCATGCTTTGCTTTGCGTTACCTTCCTTTGCTAGAATGTGCATCTACCAACTGCTCTCCTTTGATTCGTGCACAAGGAGTGCTGAAAAGTGAGAGGGAGGAAGTGAAAGCAAGAGACAAAGAAAGAAAGAGAGAGAGAGAGAGATAGAGAGAGAGATAAGGGGGCAGATGGAATGGATGCAAAGAATCAACAGTCCCATGTGAGACTGATAAAAATAAACTCTTTTACCCTACATTCCCTCCGTCTTTCTCTCTTTCTCATCTGGAGGGCATGGGGAGTGTTATCTAAGTGCTTCTTAAGAAAAAAGGCAGATACACGTCTTAGTAATAACCCACGCATCGCAGTACTGTACACAGGAGCACTGACGTTTGGCCCGCTTCAGCTACCTCGCTGACGTTCATCGCTCACATGGCCCGGTATATGATCGCTCGCTGACAAAACATATCACTGCAGCACTTCATACAGTCAGTGATTCACCCAGGCCTGAGGGAGAACACCGCCAAGCTTCAGTCAAGCAATTTGTTCGACGTCAAGCAGTAACGCGGGAGAACACCTCCTCAGCCTCTTTGACGTGTTGCCAATTGGCCCGGTTTGATTGCTGTTGTTAACGTATCATAGAGAAAAAGGTAACAGCATTTCAGTTGGGTCATTTTGAATGTTTTTTCAGACATTTGCCAAACTGTAATTTGCACCAGCAATAGAGAATGGGCTTATTTAGATTGTAATATTGATTTCACATGCATATTTGGGGGCCAGTGTAGCTTGTGTAGGCAAACAAAGAGAATTTATCTCTTCACTTTGCAGCCAACACAAATTATGTGGACTAGTGGTTAGAGCTTTTGGAGTAATTCCTCCATGTCCATGGCTGAGGTGCCTTGAGCAAGCACCTAAAAACCCCCAAACAGCTCCCTGGGTTCAATGCATGGTTGTCGACAGCCCTGAGTGCAAACACCAAATTCCCTATGTGTGTAGGTACATGATTCATTTGATGTCTAAGTGGACTAAAATAAGGATTATTTTTGAAAAGGAAACACGTCACGTAAAAACGAAGCAACTGAAATCAAATCCTGAACATGACTCCAGTTAGAGCAGACTTTTCATTACTCGAGAAACGCCTCCAAACATCCAGCTCTCCGAGTGTATAGAATACCTTCCCATGGCCATTCAGAGTTTATACTGTACACACCCCGAGAAACCCAACTCCGCTCCGAAGATTCTTAACGTGCTTACGGATTAAAGGTCTTTAAGAGAACGTCTCGATTCTCCAACTCTGATTGAAAAGTCATTTCGCACCACAGGGAAAACAGAAATAACACCAAAGCAATAGTCTCTGAATGTAAGGCTTGAGCAATTTTATAGCCTGTAAGATTAAGTGGTTACTCCTGTAGTTTCATTATTCACTTATATTTATTATCTGCTCTATTTTGTCTTCTGGGTATTCAGGAGTATGAAAGTAAGAATGTATTTTCTTATATATGCTTTTGTGCAAACCCTTGGCTCTGCGAAGGAAGGGGGTGGACAGGTCTCAGAGAAAGAGCACTTTTGGCAGAACACCCACATCCTGTAAAACTCAAGTACCTTCTCTTTCTTCCCTTGGACAGTAAACAACATGTGCTCTGCTTCTTGTGACCCATAAACTTTAAAACCATATGGATCTTCACTGTCCCTAAAGGACTCATTTATCCAGAGGGTGTGAATCGATCTTAGTATATCGCCATAGATCTTAGACCTAGAGTCTTTAATACCCTGCATGAAACATTGGTGCTTATGCTGCTGCTGTGCATAGTAAGTTCACGGCCTCCCACTCCTTCTCCCTCATCATCACCCAGTTGCTTTGTTGTTGATACAGTTGGAGCTTAGCTCGTGTTTAGTTAGCCATGGGGTACCGCTGTTAACTTTCCCCCCTACTCCAATGCCCTCCTGCCCCCCAGCCCTCACTTTCAAAGATCTGTTGGAATCTCCTAAGGTTTGGCAGGGAGGTAGTGTGTGTGTGTGTGTATCAGAGACTCTAACTGTGTTCACTGGGGAATCATATTGTGGGGGAGCAAACAGCTACATTGGTTCACACTTTTGAGACAAGCATTTCCCAGCTGTGTTGAGTGAAGTCTGTAGGAAAGTCAAAAACAACTGTGAGAAGGCTTGCACACGCAAGCCCCTCAATACAGACATAAACCAATTTTCCCAGTATTCCCAGCGACCTGTAGGGGTCAGAGTTCCTTCACCTCTCTGTCTCATTTGTCACCGATCAGACATTGCTTCCTCAGGACAGGACTCGGCAGGTACTTCCCAGTAATTCACCGCTGTGAATCATCTGATTTTCTCCATGAGCAAATGTGTTTCACCTGTCACAGGGGTATTAAATAATTTATATGATCATATAAATGATGCATAATGCAATAATCCCACGTCACTTTCTCTAATGGGACCTCATGTTTGAAATTCCACGGTGTTACTTGAATTATATTTCCACTACATTGCAAGTGTGAAAATTATACCTACTCGGTCATAAATCCTCAGTCAGGGATGGTGCCAAATATTGTCCCCAGCCATAACTGAAATGAAGACTAATGGAAATAGTGTGTTTGGATATTTGCAGCCAAACAACAGAGCTGGCCAGACTACTACCTGAAGGCCTGACTTCTAATAGAGATATCACCGTATGGGCGTGTTTCACCAAACTGACAGCATGTGGTTATAAATGACTGATACCCTCACAGGTATCATTTGCGATCTACAGATGGCCGTGTATTTATGTGTTTGTGTGTGTGCGTGTGTGCGTGTGTGTGTGTGCACGCATACTTGTGTGTATAATTATGGATCCCCCAGTGCTGAGCGAGAAACATTTCTCTTTGGGAGAGCCATCTGCTGAAACAGACCTGCACCATTCATCCTGAGTTTAATTACCATGCAGGAGAGAACGGAGCGGAAAAATGACATCCAGGAAAAAAAAAAAAAGAGAAAGCAAGAGAGGAATAAATGAAACCGAACTGCCAGAGAGTCTGTATCTGGCATCACTTTACAATGCAAAACTGACAATAGCAGTTGATCAAAACGGGGACAGAGATGGGAAGACAGAATGCATTAGAGACAGGCTTCGGTAATGAACAGTTCGTAGAGATGCATTGGACTGGAGCACTTATTTTGGAACTAGCAAGTAACTTAATTCCATAAAACTCCCTCTTCTTGGTCTAGTAATAATTATGATACAAAGAATTCCTGTTTATTAGTCCCATCTGATTGCTGAACCTTTACAAGAAATAGTTTTAATACAGCTACCCCTTTTCCATGGCATCACAGTTTCCTTTATTTTCTTTATTTTAGGTATTTAAAGTAAATTTCATGTAATTAAACATAAATACTCCACATAGTCTGTAAAAATAACCCATGCTTACAATGCACATAAATTGGACCAAAGTCATGTAGAACAGAGATGCATTACTCTGTCACACTACCACAGGATAAGCCTGATTAGCCGTAAAGTTTAATAACCTTGTAAATAAATAATTTGTTGCAACTCGGCTTACTTTATTGGTATTTTTACAAGTAATCACAGTTTGCCTTAGGGACATATAGGATCTCACATTTCCTGCAACTTCTATTGCCACTGCTTTTATAGCTTCATTTATGGATTCAGACCTACACGGCTCTAATACACATAAGATCAGCGTCAGACAAATTATTGAAAAGCTGAATCACCAACAGACTTGTTGTTTGAGTACAAACTGAAAAACGCACCTTTATAGGAGAGTTTTAGTCGGGGAACGTTGCTCTTGCTCTCCTGGGCTCCGCTGCCCTCCGTCCTAAGCAGAGCCACCCCGCACAGCAGCATAATTCTGCCCCAGAGAAAGCCCATGGTCCTGGGGCAAAAGAGGCCAGAGAGGTCCTTTAAATATGCGGCTCCAGTGCGGATAGTCTTAGATCTGGTTTAGTAGAGGAAGAGCTGGAAGGAGAAACGTTCCTGTTGTCCAGCAATTATGAAAAAATGCTGGCCGGTCAGTCCAGACTGGTTCACAGCAGGTCTCGTCCCCTGCCAGATCAAAAACCCTTTCCTGTTCCAGGGGTCAAAAGCCAAAATTAGAGTCCAACTCAAGGGGAGACATAACCTGCAAAGCAGAGTTGGGGGTTATGGGTCAATGTCACTGCAAGTAAGGCTCCTACAGCAGTAACTCTATAGTAAATCGAACTAAACTAAGCACAAATAAGAGTCACCGGATTAAATGCTAGAAAGATTAAATAGGTCTGGGTAGGACTGCCATAGTTTTCTGTCCTGGTACCTCACCAGCATGTAGCTCTGTCTAAATAGCTATCTTCGTTATCACTCAGTTGCTTCCTCTAGCTAAAGAAAGGAAAACAGGTCCAATATGTTTCAGTTGTTAATTCCGTTTGCTTGGTAAGCACAATCTTCACTGTCTCCCTCTCTCACTCTTTCACTCTGGGTTTCTATCTGCTTCTCTGTCTCTACTTAACACTCCTCTGAACTAGTTCAGCCCCACTCAGCGCAGTTCTGCCCTGTCCCCACTGCACAAGGCACACAGTGCAACTGAGAACAGCTGAGGCAGACAGCATAGTCAGAGTGAGAGAGACGGAGAGAGAGGTAGAGAGAGAGCGAGAGGGAGAGAGAGGGAGATTGAGAAATAAGAGGAGTGCAGTGTAGGCGGGAGGAAGAGAGCAAAGACAACATGAGAGAAAAGAAAACTGTGAGTTGTACAGGAGAGAAGAGGTTAAGGCAAGGCAGGAGGTTAGAAAGAGTGTGAAAACAGGAAAAGCTGAACATGAAAGCCGCAGTACATTCCCAGTAAACCAAAGTTATTTTGATTTTTTTTTTGTTTGCTTGTTCTCTCTCTTCTTTTCTTATTTTTTTATTCTGTATTTATTTTATATAATACTTTTAGATCAAGCTAATTGTCCCAATTATAAGTGATCAGTTTCACAAACCTTCAGCTACAATACCAGTAGCAAACAGAAAATAAGTAAAAATTCTTCATCTTTACATCTTTCTTTTCCTTTTTGTTTCCCTTTAATGTGCAGGGAGTCATATATTTTAATAACTTACAGCTTCTGTTTATTATGTGTGATTTGTCTTAATCATCATAATTCCCCTGTTGTTATTATTATGTCGCTTTTGCATAAAACCAAAATGTATCCATTTAATTATTATCTATAGTCCCCGAAGGACCAAATGTTTCATAAATTAGTACTTAAATCATAATGAATAAATTAGTTTTACTTGTGTGTGAGATGAGAGAATATCAGTGATCCAGTAACAAATTGAATTTAACTTTCCTGGGTGAATGGAAAATGAGACTGCAAAAGAGATTTATTACATGTCTGGCTCCTTCATAATGGAAAACAACGGCAGTTTAGCTTACCTGAGTGAGATGGAGTGGTGGCGAAGATGACATTACAGTGCTGGAGCTCATGATATATATGGAGTTCTGTGGACAAACAGACGCATACGTTTAATCAGGCCCATCTGTCTGGTGCCATCATTTTCAGCAGTCACATGGGTAAACACAGAAGTTCATAGACTGAAGCAAATTCCAAGGTTAATTGAATTTGAAAAAGTCTCTCTCATATGCTAAAGTGTGACAAATCTCCTTTGTGGAAAAACAAGAAAGATTTAGTAATAAGCAGTGGACATCATTCCAGACATGAGATACACTAAGTGTGTAAAAACAATAAATCTTTATCATGGTGAATACCTGTATGCTTTGAACCGAAATACTCAATGTTTTACATAAACTGTGTTCCTAAAAATATTTCAAGGCTAGATTAACAAATCTATACAAGTCACTCCAGCACAAAGATTGATACTAGTTACTCCATCATAGTCTGAAGGGGAGTTCCCTGTCCTTTCTCTTAAAGCATCCCAAATGAGATGTCAGTCTTACTCTAAAACAGCAGGCCCTCAGTGAGCTGATTCCTTCTCGTGGTGAATGATAATGACTTTAGTGGCAATGGTGTGGTTAAGACCTCTAACAGACTGTATCCATCTGGATAAAGAGCCATCAGACAGTGGGAGGAGAGCTGAACTAATCCTGTAGTGAAGGGACGGGCCTCACGGTTATGCTAATGTAAGCTGGCGCTCGGAGGTTCCAGTGAGAACACTTGGAGTCTGTGCTGAACAAGTGTCACGCCAAACTCTGCGCTTCGCAAACAGACTGCATTAGGGGCTGGGGCAGCCAGATTCCTTTTCTGTGCTGTGTAGGATTGGCAGAGTTGACGTACTAGTTCATTATTCCAACGATCATGTCACCAAGCCTGCCATAACTGTCAGCAATCGTTTGCTGTGGAGTGAACGGACCTCTTAAGAATTTTACTCTACTCTACTTCATGCATACTAATTACTCCAAGGTGCTTTTTATCATTTCATGCTCAAGCGTTAAATGGATGAAAGTTATCTTCTCAAATCTGTAGTTGCAGCTGCAACACTTGGAAAGTATTCTGCGTATGTTACCTTGCAGATTCAGATTTCCTCCAGTTTTACAGTCTTGTAAAATTATTGAATCGTGCCGTCCTTTGCCTCTAACCTCTTCACCTAGCTGTGGTTCAAAAACATAATGAATAGCAGTGGTCCAATAAAAAAAAGGGACACGTTCTTGACTATGCATGGGTTTTTACAGAGCCCAGAGGAGCTGTAGGTTTCAAGGAGGGTGCCCCTTTCTGAAGCACCAATTCACTAAGACAGACGGCCCAGAGTACTCTTACCCTCTCAGAGTTCATCAACTCATATGTGTAAGGGAGGGACTTCTTTAACATATGGAGAGGCATGGTATGTTTGGAAGTGGGGCTGATGAGGGCTGAGGACTAGGGACAGCAGTAGAGAAGATCTGTCGATACCCCTTTGAAAACCGGAGCCCCCCATCAGAGTTCACTTAGCTCTCTTTAAATAATGCCCTCCCCACCTCACCACACCTCCTGCCAACAAAGTCCACCCCCAACCCTCAGATCTTTCCACATACAAGCTGCTTTCCTCTTCTTGCTCTCTCAGAGCATGACCTCCCCCCACTCCACACCAGTACATACATTAACCCCCATCGGCCTCCATGTCGCCCATCTCTCTGCACCTATACACCCATCAAAAAACTCTCTCCATCACTCTCTTCATTCCTCTGTCCAAGCTTCCTTTCCTCCGTTTCATCCTCTCTGACCTCCACCTACTCTCCACAAACCTGGGAATGCGATCCCCTAAATGAGAGGATTTGGCTCAGCAAAACAGGCCGCGAGTCCAAGACAAGCAAATTAACCACATTTGCCACCCACCTACCATTTACAATACCAGCCTGCATAGTTCGCCCCCTAGATCCACCCACCCAGCTGTAGTTCAGATTAGCTTGACAACAGGCAGCAGTGAGTGACTGGAATAGGGGGAATACGAGAAAAAGCAAATCAAAATCAAGACAAACCTCAATTTAAGGGAAAAGGGAATAAAAAGTATCAAAAGTAACTTAATATTAGCTTTAAGTGTTGTTTCAGAGTAGAATTAATTACAAGAAAAAAAAACACTTATATGTTCTCACGCCACAGATGAGATGATGCAGCGACACAGTTTGCCCTACTGCCATGGATATTGGGTTGCTGCTTTTGACAGGCCTGATGTATTGGCATTATGGTTATTATCGGCATAAAACACACACTAACACGCAGTGATGAAAGCCAGCTGTGTGAGCCAACAGGTCTCGGTGTGGAGGGAAAAACTGATCCCTTGGAAGCTACTGAGATCAGCTCAAGTCCTCACCAATTTCCCCACTGGGGAATCTGAGAGACGATATACAAGAAAAAAGAAAAAAAAAACAAACACATTCAATATGACCACTGGTGAAGACTAGCATTAAAACACTAGAGAGGACAGAGTGTAATTATATTTATCCGTCATCACACAAAGTCGAATTTCATAAATAGACAGAGTATGCAATCTAATGTTCATGACTGAATAAACCGCATGCTGTTGCTGGTGATTTACTCTTTCTTAATAAAAAATTGATGACAAAAACAGCAAAAAAAAAACTCAGAGCTATGAATAAATTACTGGGAACAGAGGATCATATTTAACACTGAAGCAACCACACCCTTATTGTGGCAACCAGTGTCCACTATAAAAAAAATAATGAAGAAAACTGAAAACATGCAGGGCAGATTTTGTAAGAGCAAAATGTTGCTACATATTAACAAGAATACAGTTCATTTACTACATAACTTCACCAGAATACTTTGCCAGTTTGCAGGGTGGGCATAAACACTAGGATTAGCGGATGCGGCGTCTGCTTGGATGTGCACCGGCTACATGAATTTATCATCATTCATCAATATTTCAGCCTTCAGGCTACCTGCATCTCATGTCTACGGGGAAGCAACTAAAAAACACAGCGTTTCTCTGGCTCTCGTGTACAGCATCCATCCCCTGAAAATAGACAGCATGGACGCCAGTAAACCGGTCACAGCATTTCAGTCACACGTTGCTAAAAAGTGCAGTCAAACATTATGACTTCAAGACAAAATGATCTGTATAACAAGACTTCTATTCATAAATGTTTTCACGCAATGTGTTGATAATACGAAGTGCACAATGTAGACTAACAATGATTGGAGTGGGTGATAAATGAATAGAAGTGAGTCATGCGACATTTATGAGCAGATGTTTTGATGACTTCATGAAAAGCCCAAAAGCCACACAGCGTTAATGTGATACTTTTTGTTTACTCTTCTTCTAGGAGGTTAGGGGTACGGGGTCAGCTGTAGTACACAGCCCCTAGAGATGGAAGACCATCAGGGTTTTACTGGTGTTTCAGCACTATGAACTCGTTCCAGGATGTCACCTCTAAGCAATTTGTACCACATCTTGTCTCGGATGTATTCGTGACATCTGAGGTAAGGCAGAGGTGCCCAATGCCACAGCATTTCCATTTGTGGTTCCAAGTTCCTTGGTGGAGCTGTACAACACCACTTGGCAGACAAATCTAATTTCCTTGACAGTCTTTACCTTGCTTGGGCTTATAGAGGTCTTCATTTCATCACATTCTGCTATCATGGTGAGTCAGCTCTGTTCTACACTTTGTGTGTCCCAAGTGAGCTTTTCTTGTTCGTAGATACAAACCAGACGTACAGAAGAGCTGTAGTCATGTGCAATTTCTGACTTGGCTATCTGTTAATGCATTAACTCGAGAATAATATTAGTGATAATGCTTCCTTGAGGGGGGGGGGGCAACAAGAAAAAAAATCTTCTCTATGTTCCACCATTACTTTTTCAAACATCCTTTTATAAACTTAGCTCGGAAACTATACACTGTTCCTCTTGCCGAATCGCTCACTGATGATTATCAGCACTGATACTGACACAAAAAGGCTGCTTTTCTAAGAACACATGCATTTTACATTTTAGACATGATGGGGCTTTGTTGTTCTGTCTTAAAATATTCATTATTATCAGACCAAAGCAAGCCCGGTACTTTACAAGCAACATGGTTTTTGAGGGAGTGCAACAAAAAGCCAGTAAGCAAAGCAAACACACAAGAAACAGAGTTTGTTTTTTAAAAACTGTATTTCACTCATGCATGTTGCTTGTGCTCTCTTACTCCATCCATAAATCTATCACCTGCCGTATAAACTGTATATTTTGTGAGTTTGAATAACTGCTGCAGTTTCACAGATTTGCTATACAGAAGTAATAAATCACTTATAAAACACATGTGTTTGCATAGCTAATGTGTCAGAGCAGAGTGTAGTCCTTCATTTTCCTTCAGCAGATAGGAAGATCAGACGAACGAGTTAAAATGTGTGTTTGTGTGTGTGTGTTTGTATGGTGGAGACAGACAAGCTGATACTCATCACTGATGCTGTTTATTGACTCAGCACAGAGTGACAGCAGACTAGACATCACACTGCTCAATTCCTTCACGTTATAACAAACCAAACTGACTTGAACATATACTTCACTTTTTGTCTCTGTCACATGCCCGTTAGTTAACACTGCGATCCCTGTGTAGCTCGAGGTGTGAAAAGAAAAATGTTGGGAAAAAGTAAAAGTAAAGCCCAGCATGTAATGGTATACCTTCTGGAAGTAGACATAACAATAACTTCTTCTAGGCAAGCGTGTGAGCGACTCAGACTTCTTTTTCCTCCTCATGGTGGGTAGTGCCAATGGCAAAGTGGTTAGCGAAACACACAGGAGCTACTGTTTCTCCAGTTTCAAAAAGTTCCAACCTGCTGATCCACTATTCTTAGGACAGAGTCATCTTTCCTCACAGACTCAACTCTGCCAACATATACAGAGTCTAGGAATAATAATCAACATTCAGTATTTTCTAATGGTTTTCTAGGAGGAACAACATGGGACTGTGAAAAGTGCAATATGTTCACTCTCAGAATGTATTTCTACTACTACAAAAGCCCATGTGACAGCCAAACTCTGCGGCCACTCAGTGCCATTGTCACGCTATGCTAAGGCTTGCAGGGGGGTTAAAGATTAGACTTCATTAAAAACCAAAACTGAACCTTTGGGCTTATACCCCTGCGGAGTCTTTGATCAGTAAAGAAGACGACCAACTAAAAGCCTGTGTGAGTGTGGGTTAAGCCTGACCTCTAAACCGGTAGCTCAGGAAACAAAAGTCTAAAGTCACAAACAGTAATTTAGCCATGTTTCCATATAAATTTCAAACAAAGATCTGCAAAAGAAAAGTGTTTTTTTTTTTTTTTTTTTNCTGTATAAAACAGAAAAAGAAGAGTCCAGAAACTAAAAACAAAACACACAATTTTTTTAGTTGGTTAACTTGGGAAGTATTTACTCATGTCCGCTAGTATTAGCCATATTTCATGCTGTCATCTGACAAAGACAAAGAAGTTGTTCTAATGCATGCAGCAAGGCCCATATTACAACAAATTTTGCCATTAATACGAGAGACACTCTCTTCTTATTCTCCGGAGGCTGAATCAGCTGATCAGTCTCGAGACTTTAATGTTTGCTTTGTAAAAGTGTTTTACAGATTTTGCAATTTGAATTAATGTTGTCCAATCTAATTAGGATTTGCTAATGGAAACATGGCTATTGTTTGTCTAGCATTGACTGTTAGTAAGCCATGGGCTTTGAACCACAGTCTCCCATACAAAAAAAGCTTTAATGAACAGAATACAAGTGTAAACCTAATCATTATGCAAGCTCACATTTTATGCTTTTATGTTTAGACATGTTAAATGCCCATGTGAGTCACTTTGTTTGCCGCAGTTGATCCTTGAATGTGCACATCGGTAGTGTTGTGGCATTTAACGATGGATTATCCAAGGAAGGGAGGGCCTTGATAGATCCATCTCTTGTAATGGCGCTCGTGGTGTTGAGCTGAGGTCAAACAGAATGGATCCATGAGCCTCTATCCTTGCACCCAGATTTATAACTCCTCTCAGAACCTTGACTCTGGCGTAAACCAACCGATTGTCCTTCGGCCTTGAACTGACCTGCCCTTATCGAATCCAATATACCCCCTTGAATCACTCAGGGTGACAAAAATGAAGGATGAGAGAGTCACGTTGGGAGAGAATACCCAAACACAGAGCAAACTGAAGAGAAGCAATGCACAAAAGAGACAGAAGTTGTGAAAAATTAGATTCACTGCCATTCAGTTCATACCAGAAGACAGAATCAGAATGCGTTAACATCAGTCAACACTGACTTCACCCTGTCAGTGTGCAAAAAGCATCTCATTACAGGTCTGCTCCATGGCTCAAAGGCTCCGCCATTGCTCTTAACATCACCTGAAGCGAAAAGCATCTTTCTCAGCTCATCATGACTTTCTGTGTTGACAGTGATGAGACAAAAGAGGAGGGTTTTCTTTCAGTTCACATTGTCCCACATATCTGTGCAGCTGATATCTTCTCTTGCTCTTCGCTTTCTTGTTCACAACTCTTGGCACTTTCTTGACTATGTCCGCCTAATCCAGACAAACTCCAACGTTATGTCACTTCGGCCTCAGTGAGGCCTCGGGGAGGTTAATAAAACAGCACCAATTCCACACTAATTAGTCAAGAGGAAATTACCCCCATTTTAAACAATGGCTGGACAACTTTCATCCTGCCCAGTAACTCCAGGTGTTGCTCTAAATTCGTTAAGGAACAAATCCCCTCAGTATAATTTATTCTTTATGATTAAGGAAAGTTGTTTTCATTAGAAAAAAATTTGGAAGACTTCCACCCTTCATTCATTCTCTGTCCTCTTAATTTTACCCACTTCCACAGATACATTGTTGGAAACTTCTGAGGTAGTCTGCCAGGTGCAACTATACAATTTAACTACAATGCAATAACTTGTATTATTTCATATATGTAAACACTACAAAAGCATGTTTTAACAGATCAAATTCCCCATCAAACACAAAGCATTTATCTGAACGAGTGCCCCCGCAGACAAAAACAAGTCGTCATGAAAGGGTAGTGTGTTTAGTTTCACTTCTAAGTAGAAAGCCTGCATTCCTGTAAGTTAATATAGGGCACTCACTGACTACCAAGAGTTTTTGCTCCATGTTCGGAAGTGAGAACCCCTACAACATGCAGAAAGAGAAGGGGGTATTATTGTATGACCCCCTTTTCTGAAGTATCAGTAACTGCTGAGCTTGTCACAGTTGAGTGAGGACGGCTGTTACCTGGAGGAAACAGAGAAACAACACATATCCATCTCCCAATCTCTGATTACAGCACTGATAAATAGCGCTCGCTTTGCATTGAAGCAAAGTCAATACTGGGAGAAGAGCAAAAAGGCGTTCAGTAGTCATTAGAGGAGAGGAGAGAGGATACAAGGAGAGAAGCTCACAGCATCCTCTTTTGTGAAAATATGCAAGGAAAAGTGTCCAGCTGTCCAATTAAGCTCCAACCCAGATACTCATGCCCAGGAAGGAACCCTTGGCCCTGCTTTCAGTACCCAGTGTATCACGCCACATTAGTCAGGCCCCGGTCTCTGCCAAGGCATCAAACACAACACAGCGACTCCTCTCAGAGTCTAAAATCTCATTTATCCTCCCTTCCTATCCCTAATCCCTTCATCTCATCCTCATCCAAGCGCCATGTTGTTCTGCTTGAGTGGCTCATCATGGCTCCCATAGCTGTATAGTCTTAAGTGACCCATGGGTGATCAAAGTTGAAGGCGACCACTGTTACAGTGAGCGGACACATTCTGGTAATGCTGCTGATTGCATACAAACACGATCAAAGACACTCAGCAAACCGCCCCTACATGCATGGCCATTGCCATCTCCAATCAAGCCAATGTGTTCATCTATCATGTTTCCATACAGTTAGCAAACATTGTATGAATGCATCATTATGGTACATTAACCACTCTGATAATTTACTTATGAATTTGGTATTCAATGTTTTTGCTATCTAGAAGTTATACACCATATGTTTGTGAATAACGACTAAAGTATAAATCTGGGCAGTCTTTCCAGTATGTTGCACGACTTCTTTTGAAGATGCGTTACAAACAACTCCAGTGCCAAACTTCATACCACTACTGAATACTGTTGTTTGTGGCAGTCAAACTGTGTGTTTGACTGCCACTAACAACACGCTGGACACGCTGAACTGCATCACTCTGAATACGCAACAAAGCATAATTGAGGATGTGTTGGCAACATGGTTAAAGGTTGAGTAATTAACCAAACACACAGCAGCCTATTATAATCCTTGGCACATACTCTCTCTGGTATGTGGTATGCCATGCTACTGCATTATGAATTGTGTTGTGTTGGGGTTGGAAGTAAATGAGATTCTCAAAAGTACAGCTCATGGAATTCACAAGGCCACAACAGAACAGTAATAATGTTATGAGTAAACACACTGGCTTATGTATGATTTATACTCATGATTTGAAATATTTCCTCGTATTACCTCATGCCTCAGTGTTCAGATAAGTTTCTATTCTTGTTGTCAGTTGTTTTTTTTTTTTTTTTTTAAAACACTCACTGCACTCTAGTCTTTAATATGACTGAAAACCTGTTTATTGTTGGACTCCCTGAAACATAAGTGACCTTTTGACTGTTGCTGCTACTCACACCTGTACAGACAGGCTCACCGTAACCTCCCCCCACCCTTTCACCCTGCACTTCATGGCGGAGAAGGTGAACAATATAAGTGGGAGGAGTGAGAATTAATGGCACACTTAAAGAGTGTTCCCCAAACAAAGTTGAACTCACCGTAGGACATTGGAGTCATTATAACACTCTGCACCGCAAACTGTCAATTTCCTTTCTTTAACAAGCTACCCTTCAGGCTCTGTTGCACAGGGTTTACCTAGGGCATCCTAGCGCAGGTTGATTGTTGCAAGTATTGTTATTTAATGTTGTCATATAGATCAGGTAATTGCATTCAACTGATTCCACTGCTGTAAAGATAAAATGCAAACTACATGATGCTTGCACATATTGTGCAACACAGTGCATTACCAAGAACGTTGAGTTGGACGACAAGTTGAGCCAGGTTCTTATTTTTTTTAATTAACGGATACGTATTTATTATGGGAACCGTATTTAATGGCAGCCAAATATTGTGTTGAGAAAATGTTTTTCTTTACACAGCGTTGTTTGTTCTAACACGCGTGTCCTGTAATTTAAGAATCAGTTAACACCAGTATTAAATTGTAAAAGGCTGCAGGGCCTTGCATGCCGGATCAAGTCATAGTTGCACCAAATATGAGTCCAGCAAGTAACAACACAAAGCTCACAATGCTCAATGCAAAAGGAGAATCGATTTTGGTGTGTGGAAAAAGAGGTGCTTGGCTAAGATTATCTAATAAACTACCTAGTAGTCTTATTAAAGAAACGTCTTCTGACGTCTGCACCAGACTACTCTACACTCTACAAGACTTAGCAATCCTAGTGATGATCCGCAAAACTACTGAGCTCCGCCAAAGAAAACTTTCCTTCTTCCAACTTAACTGCTAATGTCAGTCTCAAAGATAAACCAGTTGGATGACACTTGAACAGTTAATTCCAAGGCAGTGTTCTGCAGTAGAAGCAGATAAGTCGGAAGCGGTGGAAAATGTGTTAATGAGGGTAACCGACATGTCAATTCATCACGTCTTAATTAGCCTTACCTTCATTAACTTTATCTTAATAACACTACACCAAAATTAATGACGTATTTAGCTAATTAGGATGTGTGACTGAAACAGACATTATATAATTTTGTGCCTTGGAGCAACTTGATGAGCAATCAGTTAATTTAATAAGGGTTTGTCCTTCAATGTCATATCTGATCCTTATTCAGAGTAGGAGTCTAAACACACAGGATTTCAATCACCCATTTTTTTTAGTGTTTCTTTGGGGAGTATGTGTGTGTGTGTGAGAGAGAGAGAGGGAGAGAGAGAGCATGTGCAGACATGTCTACATTTATCAGTAAAAGTGTGCACTGTGGGATGGGGGCGTGATAGATAATATGTACATAAACACGCAGAGATCCCATGTTCCTCCACGCTGCCTGCACCTACAGAAAAGGGTAAAGCTGATACTTTGTCACAGTTTGCAAACAGAAGCGTCCGGTGGGGCAGAGGACTTCACCTGATGGGTCAGCAAGCATGAACTAGCAGATCACCCATCTGTGTCAGCAGCGGGAGGATTTGGGGTTGGGAGATGCTGAGTGGCTGAGATGAAAAGAGGTGAGCGCTGGAAGAAGGAGCTGAAGAAAGGAGGAAGGAATTTATTTAAAAGGAGTGTGTAGATGAGAACATGGAGCAAATAGTTGTACAAGGCAGAGAGGAGGTGGATAGATGGGGACATCACAAAGAAACAGATGGAGATTGAAGAAAAACGCATGACAGAAACTCAAAAGGAAATCAGTTTCGTGAATATAGTAACACATTACGAAATGGCAGAAGCATGTGTTTGCACTGAATCAAGCCTCTGTTATTTTCAAGATGAAAGGCTGCCGTAAAAGAGAACTACTATGTTGCCCGCACTGAGGGAGATCCTTTAGTTGGACAGTGACTTAAAGGAAATCTGAGCTGGTGAGGGACTGAGTAGTTGGTCTGGATAACCTTGGGGGATATGAACTGGTAATGGGTCTCAATTAAGTTAAGATAGACTAACACCATGGTTTTATTTTAAATGAGCATGATGTCTCAAGGACATTAACACATCTATCAAATGTGATAACACCTTTGTAATTAAACAGTTAAAAATCAGTGGGTTGTTGCAAAACAATTCATAAAAGCATTGTGATTTGAGGAGCATGGACTACTTTTGGATGAAATAGAGGTGTGTTAAAATACAGATTTGATGGTCTGAAGGTTTGAAGAATTTCCTCACCAAGATTACTAAAATAAACAACAGCTTCCAATAATTAGATGCAGTGATGACCCATTAATCCACCCTTACGTTCTCCTGATACAGACATCGGAAGAAACATCTTACCTTCTCCATTGCTTTGGGCTTTGTCATCTGAATGTAAGCAACAGATTAGTTGGTTTGATTCTACTTAGGCTTGTGTTATGCTATGTTGAAACTCTCAAAATAAATACTCGATACTCAATTTCAAAAGTTTTCCTTCTGGATATAAAATGACTGCTACATTACGGAAAACTGTCGTCAGTCCACTATATGTGCAACGCAAACTTCAAGTTTTCCTATTATGTATGGTGCATGTTAGACGAGGACTATTTCCCAGACTTGTGACGGTGTCACATATCCTGCTTACAGGGAAAAGCGGTGAATTCACATTTGAGGTCAGCTCAGAGCAAATTTTTACTTTCAGCAAAGGAATTGGCCACCTCGTGTCAAACTCTGAACATAAATCATTCTGCACAGTGAAGGTCAAAGTAACAATTACCAAAATGCGTTTTTGAGTGGAGGGCTACAAAAGATCCTCTGGTGAGAGAAACGTTTAACTGCCAACAATTGTTCAAAAAGGATCCTTTTTCAAGTACGAAACCATAACAACCACTTAGGATTTGGTGTTCCTGCCAGTGACAGACTGTGGTAGGAGTAAACTAGTAGCACATTTCATTTGCGCTATCTTAAGGCTCAATTAGTCTTGTGCTCGCTGACCCTAACACTGGGTGTGAAGAGGGTGTAATGAGAGGAAATAACATAAGTGACACCATCCTTTCTTCCACACTGTGTGATGACAACCGAGCTGTCTGCAGTTTGTATTATTCTCAAAGATGCATACATATCTCATATTTAAACATCCTGCTCATTTCTTTTTTTCTATAAACCCTTCCAATTTTATAGGATCCTGTGGAGCAATAGCAGTTGAGTTATAGTAACCCCTCTTAACCTCACCTCCATGTGGTAACGGTCAGCTACACTTAATGAGAGGTATTCTGTTGCATTGTGCCTAGAAACAGAAACCATGTGCACAGCTCTGACTTTGCAACAGCTTACCATGTGAGAGGAAAAATTTAGACCAAATGCCGGGAGACAATGCGTTTTCAGTTCAAGCTGGCCTAAATATAATGAGATTCAGCACTTTGTGTATCCCAGAACACACTCTGCAACTTTGCAGGAACCAGGGCTGTGATAATGATGTTTGCTTTGTTAAATTCACACATATGGCTTTTGATATAGCAGTAAATATGCAAAGTGGTTTTGTTTACTCTTTGACTGATTGATTTCAGTTCGTATTTGTATAATTCTTTGCACATGTGATAGGAAGTGGTCTAATTGAGGTGAGTAGTCTCTGCCTCCGTTCTTATTCTTGCTCTCCAGAGACAAGGCAGCTGTGCGCTATCTCTATATATCCCTGGACAGGGTGTGCCCGTGTGTGTGTGTGTGTGTGTGTTACAGTATTTGGACCAGCCTGATCTGTCAGCACCTTTAACTAGTCCCCACAGGATAGTATGGCAGTAAATAAGCCTTCACAACTTAAGAGAACACATCCCTGAACATAGGTTTTAATTAGAGAAGATCCGTGTAAACACATGCAGGCATGAGGAACTGTAATGCTTTGAGGATTGCATAACTTACACAACTGTCATTCAACTGTCATACAACAGTATAAGCATTGTACGGCTGTACTTACAGGTTTGTCAATGAGCAGGTTCAAATGTCTATTGGGTATACATTAAGGAACCTGCCTAGCCAAAACTAAAAATAAAAATCCAGTTAAGTTTTTAAAAGTTTCTGTATATTTGAAATAAGATAACCAACAAAAACTCAAAACATTTCCTCATGACTTACACTTAAAAGAAACACAAGTATCCAGAACCACAACGTATTTATAAGACTCTACTGACTCCATAAAAGCCTTGAGTTTATTACTGAACATTGAACACTTCATATAATCCATTAACCAGTTGGCCAATCGTAAATCATACATCCAGCACACTCAGAGTTAGTCTCCTGGTTACTGTGCTGATGTGAAGTACACACTCAGAAACACACCAGGTAGTGTTGTGAGATCATATGACATGTCTTCACTCCCTCCGGGGTGAATTTTCAAGCTCAGTTTCCATTTCTGTTACTCACCCCGACAACACCAGTGAGTTGTAAACGAGACTTATTTTATTGCCATGACAAAAGATGCGATCACTGAGCTCCTTTACGCTGACAGCATGATCCCAGCGATGACAAGACAATAGACCTTTCTGTGGCTAACTACCAACAACTGTCTCGTCTCTTCCCCTGCATGGACATATCAAATCTCCTGTAATAACACTGGAAGAATGCTTTTTAAACAAACAAAAGGGTGCAGACTTACAATTATTAATCCAGATCGACGTTTTCATAGAGTCCTGTGTATCGGAAAGAGTGTGAGAACAAGTGCCTTAGGGTGCGGGAGTGAGTGAGCGAGCATGTGGATGAGTGTGCATTGAGTCCAGGCTTGTGTTGGGGGTTGGAGTAACAGCAGATCAGTTTAAGTGGACAGTAATATCAGTCCTCGCTACATCGCTCCATCTGCCAACTACTGATCATTAGCTTTTCTGTGTTTCTCTCTCCCTCTGTCTTCCAAATGTAAACACAGTTGTGTTTGTGTGCTGGCACACAGCTCCCTCCTTAGTTACTGGTCTGAAAAAAATAAGACTGGTGTGTGAAAGTGTTGATGTGTCTCACAGAATCACCTGGGAGAAGCGAGGTGACGTCAGCTGCTCTCAAAGGAGGACAGGGTTGGAACTGGGCATGCCTGCATGCTGTCTACCTCTGTGGGGAACCTGCAAGTCTACAGTATTTGGCAAGAGTGAGAGCAAGATAGAGAGACAGGTAGGCAGTTTTACAACAGTGAATGAATAGTGTAGGTGGGGAACCATAGATGCGAATGTCTCCCAAAGGAGAAAGGATGTGCTAGGATACAAACATCGAACCGCAGAGATCCTGCCAACAAAGAAAGAAAAAAAGACTCATCCGTGAATCATTCATGGAGGCTGTGTGACTGACTGTGTGTTCCAGATGCCACAGACGCATAAAAGGCAACAGTATGCACAGCCTATGGCTCCCAAATGACAAAGATTTACAACTTTCCAAAGTGCTGTACACAGTAGAAAAAGCCCGCCTGGTAACCATTCAGAATATTCCAGCAGAGCAGCAAATGTTTCCTTTTCAACAGTCCAACACATGACTTCATATGACCCGTTTCCTGTAAGTCGTCATTCAGAAAACACACACATACATACATGCATATCTGTGAGTATTCATTTTGAGAAAATGCTGTTCATGAACAGAGATCATTAATATGTTGTGCACTGAGAGCAGACCACAATCTACTTAGATTGGGATTCCATAAAAATACACACACACAGACAAGGAGATACAGAGAAATGTAACCACATTCAGTCATGGCATTGCATGTGGTTTTCATAAACACGCTGTCACCACAATGCAGCAATGGAACAGCCACATATGCAGCACCTACAGAGTAAGCACTTTCAACACTCACTCACACAGTCAATTTACTGTGGATGGAGATTCTGTCAACCCATTTGCAATCTTGACTTGATGTTCTTGTATAATATTAGCGGAAAAAGACATTGGCTTATCATTTATATGAATAAGGCTTCATAAGCCTTTTTTTATGCTTAACTGCCTCTGCAAACCTGTGCAGAGCTGGGTGTCGTGGAAAGTCACAGGTTGCAGGGCGGCAAGCAAGCTGTTGATCGAACTCGTGTAGAGAGCGGCGTTGTTTAGCTGTCTCTACCAAGGTCATGCAGAGTAGAGCCAAATGGAAATGAGATCCTTTGACAGCATGTCAATATTGTTGGCTAAGGACGGGGTTTAGCAAATCAATAGTAAAGACACAAAGTGACCAGCTGCCAAAAGACACAGGGTGAGATCTGTTTTCATCACACATCAGCTAGTAATGGAACTTGCGTAAACTGATACATAAGATCCGTTCAAAACATAAAGTCTGCACGTACATGTCTACCTTTCGTCACGTTACGAAAAGCCGAGAACAAACTGAACTCCGATTTCATATGTCACACAGCCAGAGCTGCTCAATAGGCAGCCAGCAAAATGGTAAAAACCAACATACATACAGCCATCAACATACACAATCAACCCTTTTGCGGCTACTATTAATATTGTGCAGTAAAGTTGGTATTTGGTTCGAAAACAGGCAATTACAAAGACCACAACAACCAACACAGGCTTGGCATTTTGTGTATAAGTAACTGTTTAAACCCGTATTTTTGACAATGTTATTAGGTTAATTATTTTACCACAGACATGCTTTCACTTCATGAGCAATAGATCTGTTATAGCCTCACAATAAGTGTTTGAGAGGACTGATCAAATGCTGCAGATGTAACTCACTTCCTTCAATTTAAATTTTCCTATGAAGAGCCACTCGTTCTTCATTGAGATGGCTGAAGCTGAAAAGGGTGTCTGTCCTGGTCCCTGTCCCCGGCTGTACTCACAAGGGTCATAAAGTTATCCAGTGTCACCACAGGACTATTGGATGGCTGTCAGCACGCTAAATTAAAAACCACAAGCATGCAGCGTTTAATTTCAGTGCTTTTACCCCTAACGGAGTGGGACTGCCTGCCACTGTGGTGCTAGGAAGAGTGTATGTGCGTGTGTAGAGAGATGCACACGTGTGTGTATTCCTGCGTGCATTTACAAAGACTCTCTGTGCTGTATTACTATCTCTCGTGTCTGTCCTCATATGGTGACAGAGCCACGCGGTACCAGCATTACAGAAAACATCATGGATGACTAATTTTCCTATTATAAATTTTTTTTTTAGGATAGGAATAAACACATGATGAATGGATGAACTGAGCCGTGATCTATTCCATCAGCAGAATATCATTTAAATTAAATTAGTCCGAATGACAAGACAATTTGCCAGACCTAAAAGTCGCAAATCTAATGAAATTCAAGGAACATAGCGCTGAGAGACAGTGAGAGGTCTTTAGAGATAATTGTGTGTCTGCGTAGATTAGCATACTGTTGGTGAACTTGGCTTCAGTGTGATTAGTGGCCTAACAACAGAAGAGCAGCAGACCAAAATGTTTGCAAGCTTAAATTAAACTTAATGGCCTAAATTGGACACAAACAAGTTATAAGTACAGTTTCTCACTAAAAGTAACTGAACCCTGACTAAAAACACATTCAGCAGTTTTTACTGAATGAATGAAGCATGCTCAAGTGTAAGAGCGTGAGGATGTAAACTTTTATGTACTCTGCGGTGTCCACATTCATGCACCACAGCAGACCTTTCGCCAGTACTCGAGCATGTTCAGCCGTTTCAGATACGTGACATTTCTCTGACCTCCATTGTAAAGAGCACTGCACAATGGAGATGCTCCAGATGCCCTTTCACTGCCATGCTAATGCAAAAGTGAAGAGAGAAATGAATGTAACCAGACATGAAAAAAAAAAGAGGGAATATTAAAAGTGCGATGACAAAACTTCTGACCTTGGTGCAGATTTAAACAAAGTGGAGAGGTGTATAATCCAAGGGTGTGCTTTTTAAACAGAAAAGGGAAATGGCTAAAAAAAGGAAACCACTAGCACTACGGTATAATCTGAAATCTGCTGTTAAAGAAGGAAAATACCACCACTGTCAATGTAACATTTGATGCTGTTTAGGCGTGCAGTATCCACCCACAACAAATATATATTTAAAGTCAGAAGCAGACCATATGTTCATTTTAGAGAACAATTTTGGTCCTGATTAAATAATGAACATGTGAAATGGGATGAATGGAACCAAAATACAGAAGTAGTCCGAAGTAAAGGAGTATAATTCACCACTTACTCTCACTGCAGTGATCTTTGATTGCATGTCATTTACACTCTTGTGTTTCCATTGTAACAGTGGTTCCTAAAAATGAAGCGTGCCCATAAGGGTCAAAAATTGCAGTTTGTCAAATGACCACTTGAAGCCGGCTCCAAAAATGACCCCCAATGCTGAAAGGGCCAACTTTACTTCAGAAATGTTTATAGCCAGTTGTGGTCTATATATACAGTGTAGTATACAGCTTCACCTGTTTCAATTTTATTGCGGTTTAAAACTCTGTATCATTTGAGGAACCTTCCCCCCACACAATTTGCAGGATCACACAGGCTGTTAAGTGTGGTTTATACCTCTGCAGGACATAGACGGTGTGACCTACACACGTAGCCTACGCCGACGAGCCGTTTATAGTAAAAACAACACGCAGACTAGTTGTTGCTGTGTCTTTTTTGTCAGTCAGATTCATTCTTGTTTCCACTTCCTGCTTCACATTCAACAATAGCAACTGAAACTTGAGCCGAAATTTCACTGAAGACAAGTCTTACAAATGCTTGTACCTTTGAACCTCCTCAGTTGATCTTTCTCCGGTGTTCCATCTTTGTTGATCCAAAACAATCAGCACAAATACGCTGCTACAATGCGGACCAATCACAGCTCTTGCGGTATGCGTCGCAGTGATGCGTAGTTACTTTTCTGGGGAGGTGCACGTCAGGCTACGCCATTATGGACTGCGTAGGGTCAGGGTTGACGCCGTAGCTATGGCGTCAGATTGACGCAGAAGCATAAACCGTGCATTACAAAAATTAATTTTGCAGGAATATGGAAATATTAATATAACTTCTATTTAGATCCGACATCAACAAACTACTAAAGGTCATTCATTCATTCTTTCATTCATTCATCCAACTTCTGTAACCGCTTGTCCTGTGAAGGGCCACGGGTGGTCCTTCCAGCTTTCATTGGGTGAGAGGCCAATTTAGAATCTCCAATTAACCTAATAAGCATGACTCATGCTCATTAATATACTTTCTACAAAACAGATACTATTTATCTTTTCACATGTATATTGCATACACTTGTTAGAAACATTGGCCACTAAATTACCCAAAACACTAGGAGTATGTGCTTGTACAGTCTATAGTGATGTACAGTCAGATCAAACTTGGCAGCGTTACTTTCAGTGTTTTCCCCAACAGTGTGAGCTAGTGAGAAATTGCGTTTTTCCAGAGTGTGGACTATGACAAGCAGATAATCATCTTACTAAGTACATCTATGACAAATTGCTGTGTCTCCACCGAGAGCGTCTACACCAGACATTATCAGGAGTCTGGTCAGAGTTCCTATATCAGATAGCCGAGATGGAGAGAGAATAGTGAATGAGGTATGTGCTCAAAAGAAAAGGCTTCCAACTACACAACGCTCTGAGAGCAGTATGTATTTTACCTATTTGCTGTGTCTTCTGTGGATTGTGTAACAATATTTCTGAGCTTCATCCTCTTTACCTGTATTTCACGGTTCACCGTTTTTTTTAATGACTTGCTATAGCTGCTGGTTTACAGACGCATAGTTCATAACAGAAATGGAAATATCTTTTGACCAGTTATATTTACGTAATCTTTTTTTAATTGTGAACTTTTCCTTCAGTGTTGCAATAAAATTCAGTTTTCCCTCAACAGCCTGAATCAGTCCAAAGTGCTGATTACTGTAGACTATGACAGGCAGATTAGTATCTAACATGCTAAATCCCTCACAAATTCTTGGATAGAGTAGATCCTCCCACCGTGTCTGCACAGACGTATCAGAGGTCTGGTCCAGCTTCAGCATATCAAATGGCCGGGATGAAGAAGGGGTACATCCTGTAGTTGACTAAAGTGAGTGGAACCATCTGTAGGGCATTAGAACTTTAGTATGCAGTCCTTGTCTTCACCTATATGAAAATACACACCGGTCCCTCTAATCTGACCTGCCCAGCCTTACTATTTATTATTTCAACCTGAGATGGAAACGTTTGGTAACTGAATCTGCTCTAGACTCGTAACTGTGTTAGACTGTAGGTGACTGTAGAAGGTGAGGATCCTGAGATAGGTGTGTCCAGGATCACTGTTAGCAATTACAAGTGTGAAAACAGCCCTAAGCAGACGTTTGAGACCAAAAGCTGCACTGAAAAATGTAAGGGACTTGTCGCTTCGTTTTCTGGTGAGACATGAGCTTGAAGGCTTTGAGACGATGCACAGGACAATCTGAGACTTGGTTAAGATTTAAGAGATCATACCTAAAATTAATCTACCAGGAATGTGTACTTGCACACGCTTAATTAGCCACTACAGCTAAATCCCCTGCTGAGGGTCCTTTACAGTTTTTCTCAACTTCCCACACCTTCTTTGTGTCAGGAATGGTGGGACAGCAGCTGCTTGTGACACTGTCTGAAAGTGTGTTTTTGACAGCACATCTCGGAGATATGGAAAGTGTGTGAGTGGAAAGTGCCGTACTGTTATTGTCACTCTGTCACATGAGCGATGAGTCACCAGATGAGACACAGGCACAACAAAAAGGAAGAAACAGGAGAAGAAACCCTGTCATCTTCTATTCTCTCTGCCTCTCTCTCTTCCTCTTGATTTCTTTATTTTCCTCCACCCGCTTTTTCTCAGGGTGTTTTGCCACAGGTGGCCGTGGTGTGTGCCTGACAAGGTGCTGATTTATACACACAGCAGGAGCGCCACATGGTCACTGGGACCAACCAAGAAAGGGCAGTAAAAACAACACCTTGTGAGTTAACGCTGTAGAGAAAGCAACGGGTAGAGAAAGGGAGGGACATGAACTCAATAGAGACTGAAAGTAAAACAGCAGAAAAGCAATTCTCAGGACTTGGGAGGGGGGTGGTTGACACTCTCTGGGTATGTGGCCGCACACAATTTCATAATGGCCCATATATGTCCCCTTCATGCATTATGTAATATTAAATACATACTAAAGACTGAATGAGAAATGAAAACAAATATTTTAACATCCTGGTATCCTCTTTTCCTTCGTTTTACATTGCAGCTTTTACAAATTTATTTTATACTACATTAACTCTTAAATTAACCAATTCACAGTAAAATGTTTCTAAAGTGGAAAAAATAAAATCTTGCACACAAACACACCCACTCATTGCGGGTCGCGGAGGCCTCCTAGCAGGTCGCCTGTCGAGCCTAAGAGCAAATGAGTGGTCAGCCGTTTCTGGACAATGGCCACTGTGTCCGTACTACTTTGACCTCTCACACACTCTTAGCCGGCATGGAGAAAGCATTCATGGCACCATGGGAGGCCTCAACCAATCGCACAAGGCACTGGCCTCAGTGGCACTGTCCATGCATCCTGTTGCTGTCACTGCTCCTTCTCTTTCATCTCTCACACTCTCTTTCTCTCTGTCTTCCTTGCTTTCTCTCACTCAGTTGGAACATTATTTAATGACATTTATGATGACTACTTATTGACTACTATTTCATGAATTCAAATATACATCCTAAAAAAAACTTATCCCTCTAGATTGTTGGAAAAAGATTCATTACAACAGACACCTTTTGAATTTATCTTTCTGCATCACACTTCATTTCGGATGCACTCTAGCCGTGCATTCTGTGGTTTCTGCTGAAAGCTGCGAAGGCAAAGATGTAACTGACTATCTCCTAATAGCTGTCCGGCTAGAGTGCCTGGTGCTTTTTTATTTTTATTTTTTTATCTTCTCTTGAACCGCATACTCTGTCAAACCACTCACGAAAAACAATGGGCGTAAGAGATGTGAAAATGGGAAGAGGGAAGGAACGCAGAGCAGAGGAGGTGGGTGTGAAAACAGGTCATGTAAGCGGTAGAATGTGTTTGTGTGGAGCCCATTCACCTCCAGAACAGGGTGGGGTGAACAGACTCTATATATAACTGCAGTGAGGCTGCTTTGGTGTGGCTGCTCATCTCTCTGCCCTATAACTGACTCCAACTCTATAAACTACAGAGGTACTAAAGAACAACCACAGCTTCCTGCTAGCTTTCGTTAAAGCCCGCTCCGAGCAGAGATGGAGAGCGGTGTTTTCTTACCAGACTCATTCATAAATCAACTGAACCCAAATAGATATTGTTCCTCCAAGCAACTTTAAAAACATTTTTCACTAAGTTGAACAGTTTGACCTATATACTCTTATTTGGTTTGTTCCAGGACTTCATAAAAAAAGCCCATGAATGAGATTTATACACATTTAGCAAAAACCTTTGAATCTTTGCAGTGTTTGTGTTCTTTGCCCATAAATGTGTCTTCATGGACCCATAAAATAGGTTTGAAGAAGTAAAAGAAATAAAAATGTATTGTTTTGTTCTGCCAACCTCGGCTTTCCTGAACAAAAAGAAGAAAATACTGTCAGAGAAGCTGAGGCAGTACTTCAATGTGGAGTCCTGTCTGTGATTAATGGGTGTGAATGTGACCCTGAACTTGATGGTTGACCTCTGTACTCTGGAGGCAACGTACACCAGTAAAACACATGCATGCCACACACAAACCATGTGAAAAAAATAGCTCATGTGTGAGGGTGGTGAGTGTGTACAGTTGCATTTGTACTTGCAGTTGAGCTTGTGATAGCACTTCAATCGAACTTCAAACCACGTTCCTAGAAAATTGCTTATGTTCAGTTAATCTTTGTTATACGTGGATAGTTCAAAGTTTGATCCTCGGCAGGAATTAACATTATTTTAATGTAATGTTGGATGAATAAATGCCACTGTCATTGAGATCCTCTGGTGAGACATCGTCTGAACAGCCCATCCATCAGCAGGAGGCAGACTGGCTATACGTCTCTCACCTTACACTCCGTGTCATACCACAGTCTCTGCCAGTACTTCTTTTTATTTTCAAATTCTTCATCCCCGTCTAAATTCATCATTCCTACCTGCTTTCATCCTGTTAACTTTCCCCCTTCTGTTTTTTTTTTCCCTCTCCCCGGGCTTCGATA